>OX465295.1:246241217-246351100 GCA_949987735.1 Leucophora obtusa
GAATGGATATATTTGCAATATGTAACTGGATATAATTTCATCCGAAAAATGGTTATATTAAATTGTATCATATTGTATATAATTGTATTTACAAGGATACAAAGTTATATCAAATGATAAACTTATATCCGAATTTTGTCCCGATCAAATTGGATATAAGTTAATCCAATACGATATGATTAAATTTAAGTGATAAAAAAAAACTTTGAATTGGAGGGCAGCAGGATTTCGGGTCCTACACACTCAGGGGTGTGATGAAAATCGAAAACGAACAGTTTTTCAATCTAGAATAATTTGTTTCGCGAAAATCGAATTGGCTTCAAATTATTATTTTTTAAATTAAAAAACTTTTAGAAGTAAAAAAGCTCAGAAAATATTGATTTAATGAAAAAATTGAGTAAAGAATATAAAAAATTGTTTTTGATCAAATATTACATTAATCTCGAATTTATTAGTTAATCTCGAACATGGGTCTGATATTAACTAATATATCGTCGGCTTGCCTGCAAGAAGTGCTATGTTTTTGGTTTTAACAGGTTTTCAGGAGACCGAAAAAACCGATTTATATTATCCTTTTAAGATATTTAATTGACATCATATGCCCTAATGATTCACGACCTTATTTATTGCAATCATTATTAAGGCATATGATGTCAATGAAATATATTAAAAGGATAATATAAACCAGTTTTTTCGCCCTCCTGAAAACCTGTTAAAGAACACATAACACTACTTGCAGGCAAGCCGACGATATTGTTATATAAAAAATAAAATTAAAAATATTTTTCGTATCTATTTATATATAAAATTTTGAATGGTTTTATCAATAATATATTCCTATATATACAATTTGCAATAAAGCAAATACTGACATATGATTTAATATGATTACATATGAGAAAATTTCTAAAAAAAATTTCTAATATATCACCATATAAAAACATATAAGGTCGCACACAATATTTTATATTATCATATATTTTAATATTAAAAAATATATGTTATATATACTCTTTTTTACTCGGGTATTCAATATATTATCTTTTTTGAATTTAAAGACTGAAGCAAACATGTCACAAACTTATTTAAAAAAAAAACTGTTGAACAAAATTAAGAAAAACGAGTAAAAAGGTTAAAGTCGGGCATGCCGACTATACAATACCCTACACCAGTCTGGTGTATTGTTTGGATCCGAAATTCGAATGGGTTAAAATGGGGCTTATGTCAAAATTTTCTATAATGTGAGTCAGCGCACCAAATTTCATTAAAATATCTTAATATTTGCGACCTGCAGTTTGTAACCAAGCCAATTTTGGGGGGACCCTTATATGGGCACTAGTTCTAAACATGGACCGATGTTCACCAAAATCAATAGGCTTCGTCCTTGGGCCAACAAAGGTCTATGTACCAAATTTCATCAAAATAGCTTAATACTTGCGACCTGCAGCGTATAAACAATATAATTTTGGGGGGACCCTTATATGGGCACTTGTTCTAAACATGGACCGATGTTCACCAAAATCAATAGGCTTCGTCCTTGGGCCAACATAGGTCTATGTACCAAATTTCATCAAAATATCATAATATTTGCGACCTGCAGCGTATAAACAGTATAATTTTGGTAGGACCCTTATATGGGCACTAGGTCTAAACATAGACCGATGTTCACCAAAATCAATAGGCTGCGTTATTGGGCCAATATAGGTCTGTGTATCAAATTTCATCAAAATATCTTAATATTTGCGACCTGCAGCGTATAAAAAGTATAATTTTGGTTGGACCCTTATATGGGCACTAGGTCTAAACATGGACCGATGTTTACCAAAATCAATAGGCTGCGTTATTGGCCCAATGTAGGTCTGTGTACCAAATTTCATCAAAATATCTTAATATTTACGACCTGCAGCGTATAAACAGTATAATTTTGATAGGACCCTTATATGGGCACTAGGTCTAAACATGGACCGATGTTCACCAAAATCAATAGGCTACGTTATTGGGCCAATATTGGTCTGTGTACCAAATTTCATCAAAATATCTTAATATTTACGACATGCAGCGTATAAACAGTATAATTTTGGTAGGACCCTTATATGGGCACTAGGTCTAAACATGGACCGATGTTCACCAAAATCAATAGGCTGCGTTATTGGGCCAATATAGGTCTGTGTACCAAATTTCGTCAAAATATCTTAATATTTACGACCTGCAGCGTATAAACAGTATAATTTTGGTAGGACCCTTATATGGGCACTAGGTCTAAACATGGACCGATGTTCACCAAAATCAATAGGCTGCATTATTGGGCCAATATAGGTCTGTGTACCAAATTTCATCAAAATATCTTAATATTTACGACCTGCAGCATATAAACAGTATAATTTTGGTAGGACCCTTATATGGGCACTAGGTCTAAACATGGACCGATGTTCAAAAAAATCAAACTTGTTCGTCCTTGGGCCAACATAGGTCTGCGTACCAAATTTCATCAAAATATCTTAATAGGTGCGACCTGTAGAGTGCGCACAAGATTGCATGGACAGACAGACAGACGGACGGACGGACGGACAGACGGACATCGTTAAATCGAAATAAAAAAAATTCTGAACCGATCGGTATACTATAAGGTGGGTCTACGACCAATATTTTTTGGTGTTACAAACATCAGCACAAACTTATAATACCCTGACCACATAGTGGTGTAGGGTATAAAAATTTGGTTTTGTCTGATTTTGACTTAATCTAAATATTAAAATATTTGAGTATTCGTTGCGACCGGACGTGTTTTTCTTCAACCGCATACTTTACAAGTGAAATTGTGCTAATTAAACCCTATAAAATCACAAGATACAAGATTAGATGAACCTCAGTGAAAAATATTAATAATTAAATCAAAGTGAAATATTAGCCGTTTTTTCTAATCACTTGGATTTAATAAATCCAAAAAGTATTTCTAAAAGTGCTCAACAGATGGGGTTAGATTCTCTCTATTTTAAAAAGAATTTTCTGTCCGACACTTCTTTCACCCTAATTTTTAATACCGAATTCGATGATGAAGGATTTTACTTTAACTTTTAATTTTTAATTATATTTTATATAAAACAGCGATAAAAAGTCTGCCTTTTCAGTTTTATCACTTCAATTTATATTTTTACACAATTGAAAAATTCCATTGCAATATTTAATATTCACTAATTGGATTTAATTAAATTACTTACTGTAGAGTGAAAAATTGCCATTTCTATTTCAGGTATTTCTCTATGTCCAAGATTAAAAATATGTATTTGGTGAGGTGTAGTTTGTTTTTCTAAACATCCCAGTCAGAAATCGCCAGTGGTACAAAAAATCAAGCACTGGCATACCCCTGGGTAACCACAGTGTTAAAAATAAATGACTGGCAGAACACTCATTTGGGACGCTTTGCCAGTGATTGCCAAAAGCGTTTTATCAGTATTTGTTTTACAAAAATTTCGGTGGTTTATAAAAAAAAACCACTGGCAAAGAATTGGCTTAGAGTGATATGCCAAGGTTTGCAACCAGTGGTTATCCAGTGCTACCTAGCCAATGCTACCAGGCGTACAAAAATCAATTCACTGGTAGACCAATGATTTTATAAAAATGCTGACGCTTCGTTAAAAAATGTTTGTAGTCAGAAGGTTCCGAGTTCAAATCCGGTTGCATGCAAACATTTTTTTTTTGATTTTTTTTAATTTAAAATTTTTTTTTGTTTTATAAAATCAATTTTTTTGTTTGTGGGAAAGCTCCTTCAAGACCAACTTTTTTTTTACCCTCCCAACACTGGCATATTAGTTACAAAAAATTCTTTTCCAGTACTAGCATTTTGGCACAGCCAGTAGTTGTCCAGCTATTATCACTCATTTATGTGTTTAGCCATCAAATATTATATGTCTCGTTAGCTCAGTGGGTAGAGCAATCGTATGCCAATCTGATGGCCTGGGTTCAAATCACGGCAGGACCAAAAAAAATACATATGAACTTTTTTTAAATTTTATTTTGGAAAATATATTTCCAGACCACCTATTTATTGGTTTTGCCAGCGTTTTGCCAACGTTTAAAAATTTTGTTCCTCCAGTGCTTTTCCGGCGCTTTTTGAACAGCCGGTCCTTTTGTCTAATGATGTTATCATTTTGGGAATGGGAAAGCACTTTTTGCCAGTACTTGTACCACCTGCTAAAGTGCTTTGCCACCGCTTTCCCGTTTGTATTTTTCTGACTGGGATATTTCATAAAAAAAAATTAATAAAAACCTTTTATTTGTTAGTTTTTCAATTTTTTTGTTTCTCTTTTAATTTTTATTCGTATTTTTTTCTGACATTAAGTTAATAGGCTGTTTCATATATTTGTGGTTTTATTATGGATTTATTAAATCCAGCTTTTTTTTGGATTTAATAAATCCACTTTTTGTATGAAAAATTCTAAATCCAGGTGATTAAAAAAAACGCTAATTATTAATACAGCAAAGTGTTTATTTAAATAAAATATATTAAAAAATAAGAAAAATATATATATAAAAAATTCAACATTTGCAATAAGTCAGTAAATAATTTCGTAAAATCTCTTAAATTTTTTTAATAATCTCTTAAAATGCCTATCAACAAATATCTCTCAGCAACAAGTGCGCTCTGTGGCAGTGATGGTATTTGAGAATTTTCGTTTGGTGCCTAAATGATGCCAAAAAAGTGCCAAAAAAGCTTTAAAAGCGCAAAAAAAAAAATTAAGCAACATTCAAATGTTTCAAAAAATATGTTCAGCTTTTATTTCAAATATTTATACATTTACACCCTTATTCTAAACTTTATAACAATAACAAAATTGTCACAAAACTGGTGTGAATGGAAATTATTATAATTTTGGTATTCTTAGAAAAATTGTCACAGCAAAACCTTGAAAAAATTGTCATGTAATAAAAAGCACATAATAACCAAATATTTTCAATTGTCAACAATTTAAAATATAAAAATTTTATTTTCTTTTAAAGAATTTTAAAATTTTTCTTCACAGAAATAAAATATGAAATATATTTTGAGATATTATTTTAAGATGCATCGAACTAGAGATGAGCGATATTTTCATACCGGTGATTTAATCACAGTTATTGATAAATCACTGGTAACGGCAGTGATCATATATTTCACGTCGCAGTTACTCGGAATGTCGTTATTTAATATTTTCGTACTATTCTTTCTTGCAAACTTAATTGAGCACAGTAATACATGTTTTTTTTTCAATAAAAGTGAATTGCTTTCACACTCTTCTGAATAAAATGTCTCCTTATATCATGTCTTTGTCACCGGTCGCAACTATTCTTTTTTTAAGGCCCAGTTTTTAGGAAGTGGATTATCTTTTAACTTAGTTTAACGCAGTTTGTAACTGGAATACTGCTTTTAAAATGTGGTTTATTTTGTTTTATTTCAATAAAGAAATAAATTATACTCAAGAAAAAGTTTTTCCGGCATATTTTTGTTAGTGAACTTTGAAATGGCAGACAAAATTCGTTTTCGGGTTTAACTAAACCAAGTTTAACTGACGTCTTAAAAACTCGCCATAAATATTATTTCGTTTATTTATCAGAAAATCGAAGTCTTTTCCATAGAAAAACCGTGATCACGATCACAGTTTAAAAGAACAACGATTTGCAAATCACATTCACTGAGAACAATCCCTACGGGAAATTTAAACAAACTGTCACCGAACTGGCCTCTTTATATGAAATAGACTGGTCACTTTTACATGGCGTTGTCATAGGAGGGGGAAATTGACCTCTTGTGACATGTCACAAGACAAAACCTAGGACAGGTTACTGAAATCTCATAAAAAACAAAGTTCAGGGACCTGTCCTAGGATTTGTCTTGTGACATGTCACAAGGGGTCAATTTCCCCCTCCTATGACAACGCCATGTAAAAGTGACCAGTCTATTTCATATAAAGGGGCCAGTTCGGTGACAGTTTGTTAAAATTTCCCGTAGGGATGTTACTGAAAAATCGCCGGATCGCCCATCTCTATTACAAACCCGTGATCAAGGTCACTCTTTAAAAGAACGGTGATTTGAAAATCGCGATCACTGGTAGCAGCGTTATTCAAAAATCACCGGATCGCTCATCGCTACATCGAACCTTTTACCGATTCTAACATTCCTGCAAATTCCTCCAAAATATTACGTATTAATATGGGATTTTTGGGGCTAAAGTTGTTAGGAATAAGCTCAGGGTATTTGATGCTAAAATTTTAAGGAAACTACAAGTGCTTAGAACTAGTTCTCTCGTGTTCTGCGGTTCTTGGACATTTTTTTTAAGTTTTCATATCATTTAAGATTTCATGAAATTATCGAAAAAATCGTAATTTTTCACAAATTATAATTTTATTTTATTTTTGGCAGAAAAAGCTTTCACCATTGTATGGTGAAATTTTTAAAACTTTTGCTTGTCATAAAAAAACTAGAACACCATAACAAATTTTTGAAAAATTCCAGTGACGGACAATACAATAGAATCAATTAAAGTTTTTCTAATTTTATCCCCATTGCTTTTGTTTTTAAAGATCAAAATAATGATTAAATTGTCCCCGAAGAACTGGAAGCTGGTCCAGAAAATTGTAGAAATTTTTAATGTAGCGTTTGTTTTTCTAAGTAGGCGTGGCTTTTAATGAAAAGCCAGCAATATCGACCTTTTATCAAATTATATAGAAATTTTCTTAAAAAGTGCCAAAATTTTATGAAGAGTGCCATGGTGCCATTGAACATTCAATAGTGCCACAAATGGCACTTTTGTGCCACTTTTACCAACAGTGCTCAGTGGTACTGTAACGACGAGTTTCCTCCGTTAGCTGGGGTAAGCTCGCGGGGGTAGGGATCGTCACAGAAATTTGTTTGATCTAGTGACAGAGAGTGAAAGGCGTGGTCTTAAACGTTATAAATTTCAATTTATTGGCTTATATCTACAAACAAAACACTTAGGACTAACGGGACGAAAAGAAAAGAAGGGCCTCAGAGGGAGAAGGACAACTTAGTTTCGCTCACGGGGTCTGTTGGTCGGGTTCTATCGGGAGGTGACCAACGCTCGGCACACACTCGACGCTGAAAAAGAGGTGATCAACGCTCGACACACACTCGACGCTGGAAAAGGGGTGATCAACGCTCGACACACACTCGACGTAGAAAAGGAGGTGACCAACGCGCGGCACACACTCGACGCTGGAAAAGAGGTGATCAACGCTCGACACACACTCGACGCTGAAAAAGAGGTGATCAACGCTCGACACACACTCGACGCTGGAAAAGAGGTGATCAACGCTCGACACACACTCGACGCTGAAAAGGAGGTGATCAACGCTCGACACACACTCGACGCTGGAAAAGAGGTGACCAACGCTCGGCACACACTCGACGCTGAAAAGGAGGTGATCAACGCTCGACACACACTCGACGCTGGAAAAGAGGTGATCAACGCTCGACACACACTCGACGCTGAAAAGGAGGTGATCAACGCTCGACACACACTCGACGCTGGAAAAGAGGTGATCAACGCTCGACACACACTCGACGCTGAAAAGAGGTGATCAACGCTCGACACACACTCGACGTAGAAAAGGAGGTGACCAACGCTCGGGACACACTCGACGCTGAAAAGGAGGTGATCCACGCTCGACACACACTCGACGCTGGAAAAGAGGTGATCAACGCTCGACACACACTCGACGCTGAAAAAGAGGTGATCAACGCTCGACACACACTCGACGTAGAAAAGGAGGTGACCAACGCTCGGCACACACTCGACGCAGAAAAAGGAGGTGACCAACGCTCGGCACACACTCGACGCTGGAAAAGAGGTGATCAACGCTCGACACACACTCGACGCAGAAAAAGAGGTGACCAACGCTCGGCACACACTCGACGCTGAAAAAGAGGTGACCAACGCTCGGCACACACTCGACGCTGGAAAAGAGGTGACCAACGCTCGGCACACACTCGACGCTGAAAAAGAGGTGATCAACGCTCGACACACACTCGACGCAGAAAAGGAGGTGACCAACGCTCGGCACACACTCGACGCTTTGCAGGACCTCGAAGGATGTGGCAGGACCTCAAAGGATCTTCGCAGGACCTCGAAGGATGTGTGCAGGACCTCAAAGGATCTTCGCAGGACCTCAAAGGATCTTCGCAGGACCTCAAAGGATCTTCACAGTACCTCGAAGGATGTTCGCAGGACCTCGAAGGATGTGTGCAGGACCTCGAAGGATCTTCACAGGACCTCAAAGGATACAGGCAGGATGTGTCTTCAAGAGCTAGAAAAAAAAGGATAATTAGTGAGATGTACCTTGTTAGTTGTGCACGCGTTGGCGGCTGCCAGCAACTGATCAAGATTTCTTTGATGTGCTGCCTTTTATACCCTTTTTGGCAGCTGAGTTCGTTATTTACTTAACATTAGGGTGGCTCGTACAAACTAAATGATAGCTTTCTCCCATGTTCTATTTATTTCTATTCATCTTGGTAAGAGTAATACTAAAGTAATTCAATTCAATTCCGTTCAATTCTATACAATTCAATTAAATTCTATTAAATTCAATGCTATTCAATTCCATTCAATTCAGTTCTATTCAATTCATTTTAATTAATTTAATTGATTAAATCTAGCTAGGGTGTTGGCAGAAACGAGTGTCCGACTTCTGCCATTACACATGGTCCCCTCCTGGGAAAAGGTTATTTCCCGATCTTCGGGTAACAGTTCATTGGTACACCCCTTCCGCGTTTTTTCAATCGCCGGACCCAAATCCTTAACCATAGGAATGTGCTGGCGATTAATGTGGATACGGTATCTCCGTTCGTCTACGACGTAGACCTGACTACCACGTATCCCGGGACCATAACGGTCCAGCATACAGCGTACGTATGGTTGTAACCTTGTACGGACCTCTTCTGATAAACTGTCCCCCGTGGTGATACGGCGGTGCAGCACCTGGGGTTGTGGTGTTCGTGGTGGCGTTGGTGGTGGTGGGTACAGTGGAGTGTATGACGCTCGGCAATGTGGTGTGAACACCGAAACGATGCATGGTGGCGTGGGGTCCCGGGTGTTAACCCGCCCTATCTTCTTCCTATCGTAGACCGGGGATTCCTCATCTGTATCCGATTCGGACGCTGGGGAGGTGTTAGATGAGGCCGAACGTGACGATGTCGACGAGGACAAGGTTGACGAAGATGGTGAGGAAGATGACGATGGGGATGACGATGATGACGACGACGATGATGAAGACGACTCCGAAGAGGTCGATGGCAAAAATAGATAAGGCTCGGATGGTGAGGACAGCAGTGGAGAAAATTCTGGTGTTGGCGACAATGATATACATGGTTCTGATGATAACGTTGAAGAAGACTCTGTTGGTGAGGACAACGGTGGAAACAGTTCTGTTATTGACGGCAATGATAGACACGGCTCTGGTTCCGATGATAACGTTGAAGAGGACTCTGTTGGTGAGGACAACGGTGGAAACAGTTCTGTTATTGACGGCAATGATAGACACGGCTCTGGTTCCGATGATAACGTTGAAGAGGACTCTGTTGGTGAGGACCACTGTATATATGACTCTGGTGATGATGAAAGCGATCCGCTCTGTGCACCAGGGGTTAAGCAGGATGACGTTGGCGATAAATTGGCTTGTAACATCTGATGGAGCGATGAAGGCATAGGCAATGATTTATCGATTATCCCGGGCTTGGTAATTACGGACTTAACGTTAGCAGATGAGGCGCTAGATATCAGGAAATGCCGTTCGTGACGACTCTCAGGTGCTTGACGGCTACCCTTGCTGGTCATAATATTTTGGCCTTGCGTGACTTTGGCTTCACGTGAGTATTGCACATTGCTATCAGCGATTATCAGACGGTGATGTTCCTGGGAGTATCGTCGGGTTGCTTGAATGCTTTCTAGATCCGCCGCCATTTCCAAGAGCTCGTCAAGGGTTTCGAAATCTTTCCTTCGAATAAATTTCTGATAGCTGGGCAAGGAATTCCTGTAGATCCTCTCTAGTCGTTGTGTCTCCGTACATTCAGTGTGCCTCATTAAATTTTGAATTGACAGCACGTAGTCCGTGAACGACTCCTTATTTTTCTGATATCGATTTTGTATCGTATTTTCGAGCCGTTCGAAGTATCTCGCAGGTAAAAACAACTTAAGAAAATCTCGTTTGAAACTGGACCAAGTTTTCCAGAAACGATTGTTGTTTCTAAACCACATCAGTGCATAGCTGGTCAGGAGTAAGGGCATCATGCGTGGCAAGATGTCCATATCCACAGCGTACATACCGGATAATTCTTCCAGCCTATCTAGAAATTCAAAGGGACAGGTTGCCCCATCGAATTGTACCTTCCACTCAGATATAAGCTCTGCGGTTGCGGCCATTTTTCTAAGGGATTAAACTTGAAATTAAATAATAAAACAATTAGCTAGTTTCTGTAAGCCCGTTCTCTCTCTTTGACCTGCTGTTAGAAGTTTTTATTCCTCAGTTTGGTGCTCTTGTAGTAGATATATATCAAAAACCTTTAACTCTCTGTCCCTGCTCGGGCGCCACTGTAACGACGAGTTTCCTCCGTTAGCTGGGGTAAGCTCGCGGGGGTAGGGATCGTCACAGAAATTTGTTTGATCTAGTGACAGAGAGTGAAAGGCGTGGTCTTAAACGTTATAAATTTCAATTTATTGGCTTATATCTACAAACAAAACACTTAGGACTAACGGGACGAAAAGAAAAGAAGGGCCTCAGAGGGAGAAGGACAACTTAGTTTCGCTCACGGGGTCTGTTGGTCGGGTTCTATCGGGAGGTGACCAACGCTCGGCACACACTCGACGCTGAAAAAGAGGTGATCAACGCTCGACACACACTCGACGCTGGAAAAGGGGTGATCAACGCTCGACACACACTCGACGTAGAAAAGGAGGTGACCAACGCGCGGCACACACTCGACGCTGGAAAAGAGGTGATCAACGCTCGACACACACTCGACGCTGAAAAAGAGGTGATCAACGCTCGACACACACTCGACGCTGGAAAAGAGGTGATCAACGCTCGACACACACTCGACGCTGAAAAGGAGGTGATCAACGCTCGACACACACTCGACGCTGGAAAAGAGGTGACCAACGCTCGGCACACACTCGACGCTGAAAAGGAGGTGATCAACGCTCGACACACACTCGACGCTGGAAAAGAGGTGATCAACGCTCGACACACACTCGACGCTGAAAAGGAGGTGATCAACGCTCGACACACACTCGACGCTGGAAAAGAGGTGATCAACGCTCGACACACACTCGACGCTGAAAAGAGGTGATCAACGCTCGACACACACTCGACGTAGAAAAGGAGGTGACCAACGCTCGGGACACACTCGACGCTGAAAAGGAGGTGATCCACGCTCGACACACACTCGACGCTGGAAAAGAGGTGATCAACGCTCGACACACACTCGACGCTGAAAAAGAGGTGATCAACGCTCGACACACACTCGACGTAGAAAAGGAGGTGACCAACGCTCGGCACACACTCGACGCAGAAAAAGGAGGTGACCAACGCTCGGCACACACTCGACGCTGGAAAAGAGGTGATCAACGCTCGACACACACTCGACGCAGAAAAAGAGGTGACCAACGCTCGGCACACACTCGACGCTGAAAAAGAGGTGACCAACGCTCGGCACACACTCGACGCTGGAAAAGAGGTGACCAACGCTCGGCACACACTCGACGCTGAAAAAGAGGTGATCAACGCTCGACACACACTCGACGCAGAAAAGGAGGTGACCAACGCTCGGCACACACTCGACGCTTTGCAGGACCTCGAAGGATGTGGCAGGACCTCAAAGGATCTTCGCAGGACCTCGAAGGATGTGTGCAGGACCTCAAAGGATCTTCGCAGGACCTCAAAGGATCTTCGCAGGACCTCAAAGGATCTTCACAGTACCTCGAAGGATGTTCGCAGGACCTCGAAGGATGTGTGCAGGACCTCGAAGGATCTTCACAGGACCTCAAAGGATACAGGCAGGATGTGTCTTCAAGAGCTAGAAAAAAAAGGATAATTAGTGAGATGTACCTTGTTAGTTGTGCACGCGTTGGCGGCTGCCAGCAACTGATCAAGATTTCTTTGATGTGCTGCCTTTTATACCCTTTTTGGCAGCTGAGTTCGTTATTTACTTAACATTAGGGTGGCTCGTACAAACTAAATGATAGCTTTCTCCCATGTTCTATTTATTTCTATTCATCTTGGTAAGAGTAATACTAAAGTAATTCAATTCAATTCCGTTCAATTCTATACAATTCAATTAAATTCTATTAAATTCAATGCTATTCAATTCCATTCAATTCAGTTCTATTCAATTCATTTTAATTAATTTAATTGATTAAATCTAGCTAGGGTGTTGGCAGAAACGAGTGTCCGACTTCTGCCATTACAGTACATGTATAAATGCTTTGTTTTAAGTGTAACACTGGTTACCACTACTCCCCGTGCGGTACACTTTCTGAGTCGACATACTCAGTTATGACTGTAGAAAAGAAGGCAATGTGGACTTGTCACAAATGTAGAGGTAATAAAAGTAAGTCACCAAATAGTCGTTACCACGAAATAATTCATGAAGACCAACAAAGTCCTCAACAACAACAACAGCAGCAGCAATCTAACAAGCAACAGAGAGATGCAGATAATGATGATGATAAAAGAGATGATGGATCCAATAAAAAGTTTAAAGATGCACTGCCTCTAAACACCGTCAATGCAAATTTATCGGAGATGAAAACTGATATAACTTCATTTAAAACTACGGTATCAAACAGTTTGATGAACATAGATACCAGTATTAAAGAACTAAATTGTAGCGTAACATCAGCTCATAACGCATTGAGGGAAGAGATGACTAATGCATTTGTTAAACTAACTGAAACAATGACAAACTTAGCTATTCAGGTCAATGAACTTACAAAACAAAATGTGGAGAGAGACATACGCATACAGAATATGGAAGACAAAGTTAATCAACTAGAGCAACAATTAATAAACAGGAACGTAGAAATAAAAAATGTACAAGACAACAACCTAACTGCTACGCAAATATTAAGATATTTTGATGAAATTTGGTACGCAGACCTATGTTGGCCCACGGACGAACAAGTTTGATTTTGGTGAACATCGGTCCATGTTTAGACCTAGTGCCCATATAAGGGTCCTACCAAAATTATATTGTTTATACGCTGTAGGTCGTAAATATTAAGATATTTTAACGAAATTTGGTACACAGACCTATGTTAGCCCAATAACGTAGCCTATTGATTTTGGTGAATATCGGTCCATGTTTATACTTAGTGCCCATATAAGGGTCCTACCAAAATTATACTGTTTATACGCTGCAGATCGTAAATATTAAGATATTTTGATGAAATTTGGTACACAGACCTATATTGGCCCAATAACGCAGCCTATTGATTTTGGTGAACATCGGTCCATGTTTAGACCTAGTGCCCATATAAGGGTCCTACCAAAATTATACTGTTTATACGCTGCAGGTCGCAAATATTAAGATATTTTGATGAAATTTGGTACACAGACCTATGTTGGCCCAATAACGCAGCCTATTGATTTTGGTGAACATCGGTCCATGTTTAGAACTAGTGCCCATATAAGGGTCCCCCCAAAATTGTCTTGGTTACAAACTGCAGGTCGCAAATATTAAGATATTTTAATGAAATTTGGTACACAGACCTATGTTGGCCCAATAACGCAGCCTATTGATTTTGGTGAACATCGGTCCATGTTTAGACCTAGTGCCCATATAAGGGTCCCACCAAAATTATATTGTTTATACGCTGCAGGTCGCAAATATTAAGATATTTTGATGAAATTTGGTACATAGACCTACACTCATAGAAATAAATCCGTAAAAATAGCAGAAAAAGTTACTAAAAATTAGTTAAAAATGATGCTGCAGAAAAAACTGCTAAAATTAGCAGATTTGTTTACTAAATACTAGTAAAATGAGAACAGCAAAATTAAAACTGCTAAATTTACAGAATTTTAGTTATATTTAGGCTAACTTTTAGTTAATTGAAAATAGCAAATTGTACTGTAAAATCTGCAGAAAATTTTGCTAAATATTTGTAGACTAAAAATAGCAAAAATAAACTGTTAAATCTACAAAATTTTTGCTATTTTTAAGCTAAATTTAGTTGAATGCAAATAGCAGTCTATTCTGCTAAAATCAGCAGAAATATTTGCTAAAAAATTGTAAACTGCTGTTTTCAAAAGGCTCGATTTTTATTTGCATTTAAAAAAAAATCGAAAAAAAAACTTCGAAAATTTTAAATTTTTTGGTGATTTTTTAGGCTACTAATTATTTAACAAAATTTTTTTCTGATTTTAGCAGGTTAATTTGCTAATCTCCATTTACAAAAATTTAGCTCATATATAACTAAAATTCTGTATATTTAACAGTTTTAGTTTTGCTGTTCCTATATTACTAATATATAGCAAAAATAATCTGCTAATTTAGCAGTTTTTTTCTGCAGCATCATTTTTAACTAATTTTTAGTAGTTTTTACTAAATTTTTTACGGACTTTTTTCTATTAGTGTATGTAGGCCCAAGGACGAAGCCTATTGATTTTGGTGAACATCGGTCCATGTTTAGAACTAGTGCCCATATAAGGGTCCCCCCAAAATTGTCTTGGTTACAAACTGCAGGTCGCAAATATTAAGATATTTTAATGAAATTTGGTGCGCTGACTCACATTATAGAAAATTTTGACACAAGCCCCATTTTAACTCATTCGAATTTCGGATCCAAACAATACACCAGACTGGTGTAGGGTATTGTATAGTCGGCATGCCCGACTTTAACCTTTTTACTCGTTTTAAATATCCGTTCGTTACGTACAAACTTTAATTCATTTTAGGCTACAATAAATAGCATAATAAACCATATAAAAATCATAGTGCTAGTGGAAACAAATATAAGTGACGAAGAAATTCCCTTTTATAGTATACACGGGTTTAATGCAACGTTTGTAAACAGAGCAAGTAGAAGGGGTGGAGGTATTGCTGTATACATTAAAGAAAGCATAGTGCATACAAATATATAAGCATACAAATATATAAGCACAAACTCTTTTGAAGTACTGCATATAAATATACAAACAACTGAGTGTATTTCACTATTTGCAATATATCGCCCTCCTTCCCTTAAGGCTCCATTAGTCTTTGCGTTCCGTGACGTTTCTGTAATGTGCCGTGCCGGATGGCTCTTTTGTGTAGTTAGTCTTTTCCGTAAAAACGTATCAGCTGTTTAATGTTGTTTTTCTTAGCAGAGATCTGCGCCAACCAGATTAATCGGTTGTGGTGGCTAAATAAAAAAATTGCAGCGGCGGCTTAAAACTGGCTGTGAGCCAAAAGCTGATCAGCTAGCCAACTTTAAGTTGACACATACAAAACATCGGCTTAACGGTAAAAAAAGAAAATTAAAAAAATATATACTATTTTTAGGTTTTTATCGTGTAAAAAAAATTTTCGACGGCGGCGGTGATAAAAATTAGACGGCGGCTAAGCTTAGCCGGTAAATGCCATTCGTAGCAGATCTCAAAATACCAGCTGCCACCTCGCTGTCACTTAACGGATAACAAAACTTCTCTTTTCAACAGGTTCATCCGGCACGGCACGTTACATTACAGACAAACTAACGACTCATATGCTTTTTCATAGAACAAAAACAAATCAGCTGATTCGTCACGGCACGTTACGTACAAACTAGTGTTTCCAATTCGGTTAATCGATTAACCGATTCCTCGATTAATCGCCTCTATTTCCGTTAATGTCGAAACAAATAATTTAAAACTCAAATAATTATTCGACCCGAATAATCGGTTAAAATTGATCGATTAACCGGTTACATTTTTAATATGGAATTTTTCCTTAATTTTTTCCCAAAACTTCACAATTTTCTTAATCTGGGCTACAAAATGACCAGAAAAGCTTAGAAAAAACAAATACTAACTAAAATAGCATCAAATTCTTTAAAAATAGTGTGAAATAGGTCCTTAAGCCTTTAAATACCTTTTTCGAGCAACCGTAAACAAGTCGACATTGTACCATCAGACTCCCAATTTTTAATAAAATTTTGCGCAATGTTTTAAAAAAAATATGTATCAAAGTTTCTATTTGTAAAAAAGCCTTAAGAACATAGCAAAAGGCCAAAATGAAGGTGTTTTTTAAAACTTCACAAAACACACGAAATACACGACTGGCTGGAGGATGCTTTATGAAATAAAATAGACAATTTTGCATTACTGTTTCAATTCTTTTAAAAATTTAAACTAATATAAATTATATCTCCGTGTCTTTTAAGACAAGTCTGCATTTGTTTTAAAACTGTTACACAATTAACATGTTAATTCTGTAAGAACTTTAACTTTTCATATTTTTCCTAAGAAAGTGTACATACACATCAGTTCAAAACCACATCAATTCTAAAACATGTTCCACTAGAGCAACATTGAACCCGAACACGTTTCAATGAATTTAAATTCGAATTAAAACAAATAACCTAAAGTTCGCCTGGGTTCGATTCCTACAGCCGACAGGTTGTTGAAAAAATTATCATATAGAGACAATCTGACAATAAATATATACAATTTAATGGAAAATCACTGATGACGCCTGTCCAAAGGAAAAAGGCAGAAACTAGATCTAGTCTGATTTGCAGATTAATAATGTGTTTATAGCTTTAAAAAAAATGTTTATTCTTCTTCTTAACCTCAAACCTACATAATAAAAAATTTTAATTTATATAGAATTTGATTTCTGTAACTGCACACTCAGTGAATTGTCTATATGCTATTGATTCATAAAAATTGTGAAGCTTTTTCATAAAATTTAATAAATTTGGCTTTTACTTTTTGAAAAAAACTTCATTAGCTTATTGAAAATTTTGTTTACAGCTCGTCCGATAAAATTCTGTCAGAGTAAGTACGCTCAAACTTTAGGTTATTTTTTTACTGTTAATGAGTAACGAAAAAGATACTGAGAAACAAAGTAAATTGGTATCCTCAATCAGGGATGATAAATGGGATTTTTAAAATAGTACTAACCAGCTTAAAAAATAGTACTTTTTCGACCTCCATAGTACCAAAATTTTTTTTCCTTTAATTTTTTTATCATTATAAATTAACAAATCAAAGCTCATAAAAAATAAAGGCTTCAGTTAATCCAACTCATACAGCAATAGAAAAACGTAAAAATTTTATTTAAAACTATTAAAAATTAGTTAAAAATTACGTTGCATAAAAAAATTCTATCAGATTAGTTTTGTAAAATATTAGTAAGATAATAACAGCAAAAACCAAACTGTTAAATACATATATGTGACCATCTCCGTGAAAAGGGACCTAGTGTGTCAAAAAACCTAGTGTGTCAAAAACTTGCGAAAATCGATAAAAATGAGAAAAACATTAAAATTTTAATGTTTAATTTAAAACTTCATTTTCTGTGTGAAGGTCCCTTTTCTCGGAGAAGGTCACATATAAAATTTTAACTAATTTTAACTAAATATATATAAAATTTTACGATAGTTATATTTGAATCAATTTTAGTTAACAGAAAATAACAACTTAACCTGCTAAAATTAGTAATAAACGAGTAAAAAGGTTAAAGTCGGGCATGCCGACTATACAATACCCTACACCAGTCTGGGTAAAAGCCAACTAATGTTTGGATCCGAAATTCGAATGGGTTAAAATGGGGCTTGTGTCAAAATTTTCTATAATGTGAGTCAGCGCACCAAATTTCATTAAAATATCTTAATATTTGCGATCTGCAGTTTGTAACCAAGCCAATTTTGGGGGGACCCTTATATGGGAACTAGGTCTAAACATGGACCGATGTTCACCAAAATCAATAGGTCTGTGTACCAAATTTCATCAAAATATCTTAATATTTGCGACCTGCAGCGTATAAACAATATAATTTTGGGGGGACCCTTATATGGGAACTAGGTCTAAACATAGACCGATGTTCACCAAAATCAATAGGCTTCGTCCTTGGGCCAACATAGGTCTGTGTACCAAATTTTATCAAAATATCTTAATATTTGCGACCTGCAGCGTATAAACAATATATTTTTGGGGGGACCCTTATATGGGCCGCTGTTAACCAAAATCAATAGGCTTCGTCCTTGCGCTGATATAAGTCGGTGTACCAAATTTCATCAAAATATCTTAATATTTGCGACCAGCAGCGTATAAACAATATAATTTTGGGGGGACCCTTATATGGGCACTAGGTCTAAACATGGACCGGTGTTCACCAAAATCAATAGGCTTCGTCCTTGGGCCAACTTAGCACTGTGTTCCAAATTTCATCAAAATATCTTAATATTTGCGATCTACAGCGTATAAAAAATATAATTTTGGGGGGACCATTATATCGGCACTAGGTCTAAACATGGACCGATTTTAACCAAAATCAATAGACGTCGTCCTTGGGCCGACATAAGTCGGTGTACCAAGTTTCATCAAAATACCTTAATATTTCCGACCTGTAGAGTGCGCACAAGAATGCATGGACAGACAGACGGACATCGTTAAATCGAAATTAAAAAAAATTCTGAGCCGATCGGTATACTATAAGGTGGGTCTAGGACCAATATTTTTTGGTGTTACAAACATCAGCACAAACTTATAATACCCTGACCACATAGTGGTGTAGGGTAAAATGACCACAGTGGTGTTGGGTATAATAATAACACTATGGAACATTTTTGGGATTTTTGTCTGGGGGGTGAGAAATTCCAAGTCAGGGTGATGGTACTAGGTCAGTATAGTAAAACCCTCAAAGGGTTTGGCGTTCGTATGTGTCATTTTTTTTTATGACCTTTTAAATTTTTTCCTTATCTTGATGTTTTTTCGCTTAGTTGTAACTCGAGAACCACTTGTCCGATTTTGATGAAACAAATTTAGAAAAACTTAGAATTACAATTTCTTTAATCCGTTCATATAACATTTTTCTTTATAATCAACAGTTTTGCCGGTAAAAATAAATTTGTGGAGAAAAAAAAATATTTTTTTGCCTAAAAATTAAAATTTTTTTTTTTTAAATTCATAAAAAATTTTAATTTTTAGGCAAAAAAATATTTTTTTTTTCTCCACAAATTTATTTTTATCGGCAAAACTGTTGATTATAAAGAAAAATGTTATATGAACGGATTAAAGAAATTGTAATTCTAAATTTTTCTAAATTTGTTTCATCAAAATCGGACAAGTGGTTCTCGAGTTACAACTAAGCGAAAAAACATCAAGATAAGGAAAAAATTTAAAAGGTCATAAAAAAAATGACACATACGAACGCCAAACCCTTTGAGGGTTTTACTATACTGACCTAGTACCATCACCCTGACTTGGAATTTCTCACCCCCCAGATTGGCTGTTGTACTGTGTAATTAGTAGACTAAATGTTACAAAAAAATTTAAATCTAAGTAGAAAGCTTTTTTCAATTTTTTTTAATACGAATAAAAATCTCTTCTGAAATCAGCATTTTGCTATTTTTGGCAACCATTTCTGTTGATTTTTGCGGGATAGACTGCTATTTTCATTCAACTAAATTTAACTTAAAAGTAACAAAAGATTTGTAGATATAACAGTTTATTTTTGCTATTTTTACTCTACTAATATTAATATTTTATGCAGATTTTACATATAATTTGTTATTTTCAATGAACTAAAAGTTAAATATAAAAAATATATAATAAAAATCTGCTAATCTCAGCAGTTATTTATTTATTTATTTCTTAATATTCAGTGCAAAGATTTAATCTTATATGAAAGCACTAAATTACAAAGTAGTTATAATGAATACCGTTCATATTAAATACAAAATTCGAAAAAAGAAAAATAAAATTAAAAATAACAATAAAATATATAAAAAGAATAGAATTGTTAACAAAAGTCAGAGAAAATTTTTAACATTAAAAGTGGTATAAAACATTATATAAAAAATTGTCATGAGAATGGTTTTAAAAATATTTTAAACAAAAATGTTAGATATTATTTGTAATAGAGCAATTCCATATGAAAACGATCAAAATTGGCAAATTTTTGGACGACCCCTCTCCGATTTTAAAATAAATAGTCTCAATCGATTGCCCAGCAAAAAATAATGTACCTACATATTTTTTTTTTTTTATAGTGACTGGTTTAGTGGTGGTGTACACCACTATCATGTGACAAAATTGAAGAATTCTTCATAAGGGACCTCATTGAAAGTTGTTGGAAAGGTATTGAATCAGGCTTTAATTGAAAAATAAAATTTTCCTAATTTTTATCAGAAATTTACCTTTTTTCCCATGAAAATTAAATTTTCCCATGAAAATTAAATTTTCCGATTTTCCACAGAAGCTCCTAAATTTTCCGGCTAATTTTTTTATTTTTGGATTCCTCATAATTTTTGCTTTAAGAATCAGCAATAAAAAAATGGGCCCCGACTCCTTGTTTGGACAGGAGAGGAGCATTTAAGAGACCACCTTGTTCTCATTGTTTTTATATTTTTTATAATTGAATTATTTGTAATTATTTAACATTATTTTATTTTATTATTAAAAATACATTTTAAAAATTATTTTACAGTTAAAAATACATTTATGAAGAAAAAATCAATTTTATTTAAGAGCCCCAAGTTGAGTGTGTAGTGAATATGGTCTGCCTGCCTTCACAAGATCGGCCATAAATCCATGGATAATAGCAGCAGTGGCATGTAATGGCACACCAAACCCGACTGAGGCTACAGGTCATAAAATGTTTTGTAAATTTTTTAAATTACCAGGTAATAAATATTTCGCCTAAAATGACACGTGCAGAAACAAGTCATAAAACACGGATTTTCCATAAATATGGCGAAATATTTATTACCTGGTAATTTAAAAAATTTACAAAACATTTTATGACCTGTGGTCGGCTTATTGGCAGTAACCAATTAAGTCCCTCTTTAAAAAACATTTTATGACCAGTAGTTCACGCAAATTTTCCTATTAAAGAAAAGCAAATATCGCTTATTTTTTTTTTACCTATTTTTTACCAAAAAATAAATATAAATACTTCACACACTCTGAGTCAAATTTTAGTTGAATACTAAACGTGAAAGTGTTAAAGTGTTTTTTTTGTAAAGTAAAGAGTGAAGCTGTAAAGACAATTTAAAGTAAAATGAATAAATTTTGCTGCAATCCGTTTAACAAGAGTGGACATCGTTCGAAAAAGATAAAAGTATTAAAATTAACTGGTGTTTCGAAGCGATACATGAATGAATTAAATATACAATACGGTGAAGAAGCAGAATTCATTTGCCCTAAGTGTAAAATCGATTTGTCTCAACAAGCAAATGCATTGAAACAAATGCAACCACAATCCGAGAGTGAAATGACAATTGAACAAAATGTTTCATCTGATAGTGAGGCAGACAATCCGATGGTCAATATGTCTTTGAGTCCTTTGAATGAGGCTATTACCACTTTAGGTGAATCGCCTATTACAAAAAGAAAGTTGCGAAGTGAAAAATACAGGAAAGAGAAAAAAGGCAAGGTTATGAGTGCAATCGCGACAATATTTGATGAAGGCTCTGATAACGAATGCAGTCAAGCAGATGACTTTGATGACGGCAAACAAATGATTGAGCAGTTGAAAAGAAAATTCAATTTAGCGACCACTTTTCCGGAGAAATATCTCATTTTATCTGTGCTGCCTCAATCATGGTCTATACGCAAGATTTCTGAACAGTTTCAAACATCTTTTTACATCGCGAGAAGAAGCAAAGAATTAGTTCGACAGAAGGGCATATTGGCGACTCCCACCAAGAAATTTGGCTCAAGGACCCTCAGCGAAGCAACGGTGAAATTGATTCAAGATTTTTACTGCAATGATGATTTACTGCGCGGCTGTTGCGCCTGCCCAGGTACACGTGACTATGTTATCACACGTGAAGATGGAGAAAAAGTACACAAGCAGCGCAGATTATTATTATGTAATCTATCCGAAGCATACCATCAGTTCAAAGAGAAATACCCAGCAGAAAAAGTGGGATTTTCTAAGTTTGCCATCCTATGACCAAAAGAATGCGTGCTGGCATTAGACAGGCACGGAACGCATTCAGTCTGCGTTTGCATGTTTTATCAACACATCAAATTAATGTTCTTTCCATGCAAGAAATTGAAAGTATTTCACGGTGAAATTGAAACATGTAGGGACCTCCTGTCGAAGTCGTTGTGCGCATACCCCACGGAAAATTGTCATCTGTCCAAATGCGACAATTGTCCGAAGATTGACGAGCTAGAGCAATATTTGGCGGAAAAGTTTGAACAGCTATTAATTCAGGAGGTGCATTTCAAACAGTGGATAATTAGCAGCGGCAGATGTTCCCTTGAGACCGTGGTAAAGCAGATTCCGGAATTCATCGAGGAATTCGGATTCAAGTTGAATGAACTGAAGGCGCACCATTTCATATCCGAGATGCAATCGAAATTTCTAAAGGAAAGTAAGGAGAAATTAGCCCAAAATGAATTCATTGTGATAAGCGACTTTGCCGAGAATTACACTTTTCTCGTTCAGGATGAAATTCAGGCTTATCACTGGGCAAACGACCAGTGCACGGTGCATCCTTTTTGCATTTATTTCAAAAACGAAGATAACGAACTACAGACCGTAAGCCTTGTTGTTGTCGCGGAGAGTTTAGCTCATAATTATGTGTCCGTTTATTTATTTCAAATGAAACTGTTTGAATTCTTAAGATCAAAATTCGATGCAATCGACAAAGTAACGTTTTTCTCAGACGGCGCGGCTTCTCAGTACAAGAATAAAAAAAAATTTTACAATCTTTGCATAATTGAAGAAGAACAAAACTGCAAGGTCGAGTGGCACTTTTTTGCGACGTGCCACGGTAAGGGCCCATGCGATGCGTTAGGGGGAACCCTAAAACGCATGGCGACTAAGGCAAGTTTGCAAAGGCCATATACTGACCAGATCTTAAATGTACAACATTTGTTTTCGTGGATTCAAAGCAAGGAAATTGCCATTAACACAGTTTTATGCACTCAAAAAGAACACGATGCCATGGAGCTACGAATTCAAAACAGATATAATAATGTCAAAACTATAACTGGAACGCAAAAGTTTCATTGCTTCATACCAAATATTTCTGATATGTCAATTAATGTAAAGCGGTACTCTTCGTCTGCCGACGTGCTAAATTTAAAGTTACTTTAATTTTATAATGATGCCAAGACAATTGAAATTTTTAATAAATATTGTAATTAAGTATAAGCAGCAAAATAAGAAAGATTTTTTCTTCATAAATGTATTTTTAACTGTAAAATAATTTTTAAAATGTATTTTTAATAATAAAATAAAACAATGTTAAATAATTACAAATAATTCAATTATAAAAAATATAAAAACAATGAGAACAAGGTGGTCTCTTAAATGCTCCTCTCCTGTCCAAACAAGGAGTCGGGGCCCATTTTTTTATTGCTGATTCTTAAAGCAAAAATTATGAGGAATCCAAAAAAAAAAAAAATTAGCCGGAAAATTTAGGAGCTTCTGTGGAAAATCGGAAAATATAATTTTCATGGGAAAATTTAATTTTCATGGGAAAAAAGGTAAATTTCTGAGAAAAATTAGGAAAATTTTATTTTTCAATTAAAGCCTGATTCAATACCTTTCGCTTTAGTAGTTTTTTTTTAAAACAACTTTCAATGAGGTCCCTTATGAAGAATTCTTCAATTTTGTCACATGACAGTGGTGTACACCACCACTAAACCAGTCACTATAAAAAAAAAAAAATATGTAGCTACATTATTTTTTGCTGGGCAATCGATTGAGACTATTTATTTTAGAATCGGAGAGGGGTCGTCCAAAAGGTGATCGCTTTCATATGGAATTGCTCAATAATCAAATATACTTTTTTTGAATTGCGTTGCGCTGCGGACCACCTGTAAGTGATGGGGAAGATGATTCCAAATACTAATGGTATAAATAAAAAAATGTTGATCCGAAAAATGAGTGCTGTGTGGTATTTGAATAATACGATATCCTCTTTCTAATCTAAAAGGTATTATTCTATCATGTAAATATTGTGGTTGACCTGTATATATAAGCTTATGGAGGTAAATTAGCGATCTACATTTTAACAAATTCTCGAATGTAACTCCAAAGATCTGTTTCGAATAATGCGATATTCTACTAGAGCGGTCTATACCAAAAACATATCGAGTAATGCTATTAAACGCTATTTTCAGTTTCTTTTCTAAGGCCATTCTTAATTAATTTTTAGTAGCTTTTTCTGCTATTTTTACAGATTTATTTCTGTGACTGTAGGGTTCAGAATTTAAAGTCCCTGAATATCGTATTCAACTTCGTTTTAAAGCGAATATTATTTTAAAGTTATTTAGAGGTCTATTTCACCTTGTTATATCATAAGAATATTTCCGAATGAACAAATTGATTGACAATCGAATCAAATGAATTTAATGATTGCATTAAGAATTCATTCGATTCTTCGAAATAGGTTTTAGGTATTTAATCATTCAGAAATGAAAATCGAATAAGTGAATTCTTTAGGAGCTCAGATATGGAAAAACATTTTGCTCGTTTCAAAAAACACAAAAATTTATAGATTTCGTAATTCTGCTAATTTTTATTTTAATTTTTTTTTTTATACATACGTATTTTAGTAAAAAAAATACGAAAGAACATTTTTTATGTGTTTAATTTGAGTTTTCAATAGTAACATCTAATATTTTAAATATTTTTAACATAAGTATTTTTAATTTAAAACTCCGATATTTGATGTATTCACTATAAACACAATTTTATGTCTGAAAATTAAAAAAGCACAAAAAATTTAAAAATCGAAAAACGTATGAATAGTACTAAATGAGTCAGAGGAGTACCATAGTACTTTTGAAGTTCCAATAGTACCACAAAAAGTACTATAGTACTAACTTTATCATCCCTGTTCTCAATTAACTGAAATTAATCTCAAAGAGAACTCAAATTTTTTTTTATCGATGCCTTTAATGAAAATTTCGTAGCTGTAGGAAGAATCTTATTAAAATTTAAAAAACTTTAGGTATAGCATTTCTTTAACGCTTTCAGACCCAGCATACACGATTGTGAGATGTGATGTTTTCTCTTAAAATTACAAATATTTTCAATACTAATAGGTTTATTTAGATAAAAAATTTCAGTTATACTTTTAGCTAAATTATATTTCATAAAATATGAATTGACACCAGGAATTTTTAATAGTTTTAGTACCATTTTACCTTAAAGTTATAAAATGAATACATTTTTGCAAGCTAGTTGGGTCTGAAAAAGTTAAATGCAATATTAAATTTTATAGTCAATACTGAGAATAAAAATCAAAAGAAATTTTGTATCTAAGCTTTTCGGATTTTTAAATTTTTTTATAAATAAAAAAATCTACGTTAAGTAATCGATATGTAACAGTTTTAGGTTTGCTGTTCTTAACTTACTAATATTTTGTTAGTTTCAGCAGTTCTTTCTGCCATCTTCAACGAAATTTTAGTAGATTTAGCAACATTTTTACAAACCTTTTTTTTTAAAAAAATCTCAGATCCCGAAACTTTTCAACCTTCGAATATGAAAATTTTTTTATTAAATACATCGTATTCATATATGACGTTAACATTTAATGAAAAGAGTCAGCTTTTTGTGTTTTAATTAATAAAAAGTTAATGAAATACATTAATTTAGCATTAAACGATTAATCGATTAACCGCCAATTTTCTCGAATAACCGACCCGAATAACCGCTTAATCCATTTTAGTGATTTTTCGAATAATGCATTAACCGGTTAACCGCCTATGTCGAATATTGGAAACACTAGTACAAACTAATTATACCTTTAGTGTAAGTACGTTTATTGCAGAACTAGATGACTTGCTAAACAAAGTAAGAAAACAACAGAATGTTATACTGGTAGGAGATATTAATATTGATCTACTAAAAGAGAATTTGGTAACAACTCTTTACCAGGGCTGCCAGATGATTTTGATGAAAAATCGACACTTTTTCCCAAAAAAATCGGCATTTTCGGCACTTTGATTTTGAAAAATCGGCAAAAATCGGCACTTTCAAAAATACTCAATTATGTAATATTTAGGTTAATTTACATAAAAAAATATGTGAAAAAGACATTTCGTGTAAAATAATATGTTTTAAGTTTAACAATTAAATAAAAATAAAGGCTTAAGAGATAAACGAAATGATAAGAAAAAAAATGTTAGTTGTAATTTTACGAATATTTTTATGATACATATTCAGATATTATCTGACCAATACTATATACATAAATTAATTTTACAGCTTTTAAAAAAAGTTCTTGTCCGAACTTTTATTTTATTTTATTTCGTTTAAATATTCACATTTTGTTTTTAATTTTCAAAATTTAATATATTTATCAAAATCTAATACTTATTCGCTAATATAACGTGAAAGAAAATCATTAAATTTTTTTAAAAATGTGAACACCGGGATTGAATTAAACTAAATCCAAAATAGATTTAAAAATAATATTAATCCGTTTTGGATTTAGCTTAATTTAATTCCAGAAATTGCGTTTTCGAAAAAATTAAATTTTTTCTTTCACATTATCTTAAAATAAAAATATTAAATTTTGAAAATTAAAAAATAAAATGTGGATTTTCTAACAAAATAAAATAAGTCCAAAAATAAATCCAGTGATTAAAAAAAGGCATATTATTACTAGGGCTCATATATTCATGCATTTAAAATTGGGTTTTATGTACATAAGATGTATGTATGATTAAAATCGAAAAATATCCACTTAAAATTTTAAAAATATGCATTTAAAATTTTGAAAAATATGTATTTAAAATTTTAATAATATGCATTAAAAATTTCAAAAATATACATTTATTATTGATTTGTCCAACGTTTTTGATATTATCAATTCAATTTTAGTATTACATATTAGTCTTTAAAAGTAGAAAATTGACATTAATCATCGTCAGAAATTGATTTATGTTTGATATTTTTGTATTTGGGATCAAAAAAATTTTGAAAAATATTTAGAAATCAGAATAGAATATTGTTCTAGCAAATAATGCAAAAAAATATGTATTAATACCACAATATGGACGAAAATATTTTAAAAATGCATTTGCAGCAAAATATGAATAAACAAACATTAACAAATCGATGCCATTTTGCTGAAAATTTGTTGATCGCAAAGATATTTTGTTAACATTCTTCTTCAGCTAACGATAACAAACATGAATTTACATGAACTTTCGAAATGTCAAAGATAGAATTATTATCTTATTTCTTAATGCATTGAATTCACCAAAAATTAAAATTTCGTGTTTTTTAGTTTTAACAAAAAATCGGCATTTTTCAACCAAAAATCGACAAATCGGCATTTTGCATATTTTTTAATAAAAAATCGGCAAAATGACGAAAAATCGGCAATTCTGGCAGCCCTGCTCTTTACCTCGATATGTTATCATCCAATGGCATGCACTGTATGTTCAACAAATATACAAGAGAAGCCATAAACAAAAACTCACGCACATGCATAGACCATCTCTTTGTAAGGAAAAAATATAGAAATACCAGTGTTGC
Source organism: Leucophora obtusa (assembly GCA_949987735.1). NCBI lineage: Eukaryota > Metazoa > Arthropoda > Insecta > Diptera > Anthomyiidae > Leucophora > Leucophora obtusa. Next base: position 246,268,906 of record OX465295.1, read on the forward strand.
CACCAGTAAAAGAAAAAATTACACAGCTGTAGGTCAAAAATTATCCAAAACGTATGAAATTACACAAAAAATTATAATTCTCTATATATAAAAGAATAACGTGACTGACTGACTGACTGACTGACTCAACATCGCCCAGCCCAAACCGCTGAAGCTAGGAAGTTGAAAATTGGTATGTAGGTTCCTCTTTCGGCGTAGACGTCCGCTAAGACGGGATTTTTGGAAATTCCTACCGGAACGGGCAAAAAGGGGAAAAGTCTCCCCCTTGGCGGCCTGCCAAAACCCCTTTGGCTAGAAAGCTGAAATTTAAGATATGTGTTCCTTGGAGTATGGGCTAACTTTTCTGGAAAGTACTTTCTGGAATTTTGGACAGGGACGTTGTAAAAATGGGGGTTAAAAAGGGAAAAAGGCCCCCCTTGACGGCCTGCCCAAACCGCTGGAGGTAGGAAGTTGAAATTTGGTATAAAGGTTCCTCCACTATCGTAGACATCCACCAAGACGGGAGTTTTGGAAATTTTTACAGGGACGGGCAAAAAGGGGAAAAAGTCTCCCCCTTGACGGCCTGCTCAAACTGCTGGAGCTATGAAGTTGAAATTTGGTATGTAGGTTCCTCGACCGGTGTAGACGTCCGTTGAGACGGCATTTTTGGAAATTCTTATCGGGAGGGGCAAAAAGGGGACAAAAAAAGTACCTTTTTCCAAAAAAGTACCTTTTCCCAAAAAAAGTACCTTTTTCCCAAAAAAGTACCTTTTTCCAAAAAAAGTACCTTTTTCCAGAAAAAGTACCTTTTTCCAAAAAAAGTACCTTTTTCCAAAAAAAAGTACCTTTTTCCAAAAAAAGTACCTTTTTCCGAAAAAAGTACCTTTTTCCAAAAAAAGTACCTTTTTCCGAAAAAAGTACCTTCTTCCAAAAAAAGTACCTTTTTCCAAAAAAAGGACCTTTTTCCAAAAAAGTACCTTTTTCCAAAAAAAATTCCTTTTTCAAAAAAAAGTACCTTTTTCCAAAAAAAAGTACCTTTTTCCAAAAAAAGTACCTTTTTCCAAAAAAAGTACCCTTTTCCAAAAAAAAGTACCTTTTTCCAAAAAAAGTACCTTTTCCAAAAAAAGTACCTTTTTCCAAAAAAAAGTACCTTTTTCCAAAAAAAGTACCTTTTTCCAAAAAAAAGTACCTTTTTCCAAAAAAAAGTACCTTTTTCCAAAAAAAATTCCTTTTTCAAAAAAAAGTACCCTTTTCCAAAAAAAAGTACCTTTTTCCAAAAAAAAGTACCTTTTTCCAAAAAAAGTACCTTTTTCCAAAAAAAGTACCTTTTTCCAAAAAAAGTACCCTTGTCCAAAAAAAAGTACCTTTTTCCAAAAAAGTACCTTTTTCCCAAAAAAGTACCTTTTTCCAAAAAAAGTACCTTTTCCCAAAAAAAGTACCTTTTTCTAAAAAAATTTTCTTTTCCCAAAAAACATACATTTTTTCAAAAAAAATACCTTTTTAAAAAAAGTACCTTTTCCAAAAAAAGTACCTTTCCCAAAAAAAAAGTACCTTTTTCTAAAAAAATGTTTCTTTTCCAAAAGAAGTACCTTTTCCAAAAAAAGTACCTTTTTCCAAAAAACATACATTTTTCCAAAAAAACACCTTATTAAAAAAAAAATACCTTTTCCAAAAAAAGTACAAATAAAGTACTTTGTAAAAACAAAGTATCTTTTTCCAAAAAATTTCGTTTTTCCAAAAAGTACCATTTAAAATAATATATAATTTCAAAAAAAATACTTTTTTCCCTCCGCCACGGATATCTCCACTAAAACAAGGTTTCTTGATATTCGGCATAGACGTGCGCTAAGACGGGATTTTTGGAAATTCCTACCGGAACGGGCAAAAAGGGGAAAAGTCTCCACATAAACAGTCTCACAAATTGGAAAAGTGCCTGCCCAAACCACTGGAGCTAAGAAGTTGAAATTTGGTATAAAGGTTCCTCCACTGTAGTAGACATCGACTAAGTTTGTATTTTTGGAATTCCCTACAGGATATCCCAAAAGGAAACTCGGTATGTGAGTTCCTCCTTCTGTGTAGGCGTCTGCTTAGACGGAATTTTTGAAATTCCTATCGGGAGGGGAAATAAGGTAAAAGTCTCCTCCTGACGGCTTGCCCAATCCCTTTTGGCCAACCTAAAATTTTAAATATGTATTCCTTGGAGTAGGACTAACTCACCGGCAACGTAGTTTTTCTATTTTGGAACAGGAACATAGTAAAAATGGTGGTTGAAAGGGAAAAATGTCCGCACTAACGGCCTGCCCAAACCGCTTAGGCAATGCAGTTGAAATTTGGTATGAATGTTCCTCATCCATCGCAGATAGCCGCGAAGATGGAATTTTTGTAAATTCCTAAAGGGAGGGGCAAAAAGAAGAAAAGCCTCACCTTGGGGGCCGGTAAAAACCCCTTCGGCTAGAAACCTGAAGCTTAAAATGTGTGTCCCTGGAGTAAGGGCTAACTAATTAGAAAGATACTTTTTTGAATTTTGGACAGGGTCGTTATAAAATGGGGGCTCAAAAAGGGAAAGTTGCCCCTTAACGACCTGTCCAAACTGCTGCAACTAGGAAGCTGAAATTCGGTACTTAGGTTCCTCTTCCAGCCTAATTCCAACCGGGAGGGACAAAAAAAGAAAAAGTGTCCCCCTTGACAGCCTGCTCAAACTGCTGGAACTAGGAAGCTGAAATTCCCTGTCGATGGATTTTCGGAAATTCCTACCGAGAGGGGCACAAATAGTAAAAGTTGGCTAGAAACCTGAAATGTAAAACATATGTTACTTGGAGTATGGGCTTTTTGGACCGGGAAGGTGCTTTTTGGACAGGGACATTGCAAAAATGGGGATTAATGAAGCGAAAAGTGCCGCTTAAAGGCCTGCCCAAACCGCTGGAGGTAGGAAGTTGAAATTTGGTATTAAAGTTCCCCCTCTATTGTAGACATCCGCTAAGATGAGATTTTTGGAAATTTCTACAGGTAGGGTCAAAAACAGGAAAAGTCTCCCCCTTAACGGCCTGGCCAAACTGCTGGAACAAGGGAGCTTAAATTCGGTATTTGGGTTCCTTCTCCAACGTTGACGTCCCCTAAGATGGTATTTTTGTAAATTCATACCGGGAGGGGTAAAACGGGAAAAAACTTCCCCCTTGACGGCCTGGCCAAACTGCTGGATATAGAGACCTAAAATTATGTATGTAGTAGGTTCCTCCTCCAACGCAGACGTCCTCTAAATCGGAATTTTTGGAAATTCCTACCGGGAGGGGTAAAAACGGAATAATTCTCCCCCTTGATGGCCTAACCGAACCCTTCGGCTAGAAACCTGTAATATATAATATGTTTTCCTTGGAGTATGGGCTAACTTATCGACAAGGCATTTGTAGGACTTTGGACAGGAACGTGGTAAAAATGGTGGTTCAAAAGGGGAAAATTACCCCCCCCCCCTTAACGTCTGCGTCTTTAGCTAGAAACCTAAAACTTAAAGAACAAGTGTATATGAAACACTAAAATTAAGAAACTAAATAGGAAACGAGTGGAATGAAACACTACACAAGTGGAATGAAATGGATATAAACGTTGAACGAGTAGAATTGAAATTATAGAGAATGCAAATGGATTGGAAGAGGGAATTACCTGTTCAAACACTATCCACGGAATATGAAACTTACTCTCCAAAAAGTTAAACAAATTTTCTAAAAGAGAAAAAACCTTAGAAAAGGAATTGAACTTATATATTCCGATATTTAAACTTCATGTAACGAAGCACCGGTGGAAGAAACCGACGCAGTAAATTTTCCAACTCAATTTGTGAATTTACTTGAATTGCCAGGTCTACCTTTACATAAACTGGAATTAAAAAAAAAAAAAACTTTAAGACCCGCTATTTTTAATATTATAAAATGCTTTCCAACCCTGCTTTACGTTATTTATTTTCATTCAAAACACAAATGAACAAAACTACTTATCTACCTAAGTTCGCACTTTACCAAATTATCTTAACATACACACGTATATTGCAATTTATTATGGATTCATTACTAACAATCCACTTTCATGAGAAAAAGTGATCAAATATTTATTTATTTTTAACCCATTGTTGTGCAGAATTATTTATTTGTGGTGGCTGGGTGAAGGCTTTAAATAAAAAAACTTTAAATAAAAAAACGAATTTAATAAAAATTGTGGAGGGCGCAGCCCTCCCCCCCCTTAACCTTTAAGGCACGCTAACAACGTTTCTTATATAAGGTTTGTTTTTTTTAGAATTTTGTATAAATATTCCATACAAATTTAAGCATTTATAAAACTTTTAAGTAGGTATAAATTTAGCTTCTTAAAAATTAAGTAGTTATAAAAATGCTACCAAGTCATAAAAATTCTTGGCTTTTCTCTTTTAAATGTAAACAAAAATATTTGTCATAAAAATATTTGAAATTTTATAATTTTTTATTTCATAAAATATCTGAAACAACAAAAGTTAACAAATGAATTATGCGTTTGTTGGTAAATGTACAGCAGGGCACACAAGATTATTGCTCCATTTCGAGTTCCGGCGAAGTCTTTGTACGAAAACAGCTTTTGTACAAAGGCGACCCCAAATGTTTAAATTTAGTTTGTTTACAAACTAAATTTATTCGGGGATTTTCGGGATTGGCAAAATCCCGAATCCCGGGATTATTTCTCAAAAATCCCGGGATTATTTCTCAAAAATCCCGGGATTTTCTTATTTTTTAATATTAATATAAACGCAAATAAACAAAGTGAGCAATTTTAGATTACCTACGTTTTTCTTAAATTTTAAAGAAATTGATGCCAAGATATTGGTAAAATTATAAATTTAGTAGATTATTCGAGTAAACTATGCAAAGACTTTGCAGAATAATTTGAAATTTTGGTAAACAATATTAAGTTTTTAAGTACTACATGCGAAAACTCAAGTTTGTTTGTTATTTTACCGATTTATTCTTCCAAGCGAAATTCGATTTCTGAAACTGGGACTGTAAGTTTTGGCTGGGACTGTAAGTTTGAATTCTTCCATGAAAACATATGATAACGATAACCAAATAACTTTGTTGCTGTAATTACACTATTTAGTGGGCAAGGTTATCGCAACGAATCTGTTTTAAAATCTGCTTACAAAATACTGGGCGCAAGTGTACTTAATGACAGTCCTTCATATATTATCCCAGCCAGAAAAATACAAACGGGAAAGCGATGGCAAGGTATTTTAACAGGTGGTACAAGTACTGACAAAAATTGCTTTCCCATTTCGAATATGATAACGGCAATAGACAAAAGGACCGGCAGTTCAAAAAGCGCCGGAAAAGTACTGGAGAAACAAAATTTTTAACTTTGGCAAAACGCTGCCAAAACCAATAAATAGATGGTTTGGAATTATATTTTCCAAAATAAAATTTAAAAAAAGTTCATATGTATCTTTTTTTTTTGCCCTGCCGTGATGTTTTGTAAAACAAATACTGGCAAAACGATTTTTGCAAACGCTGGCAAAGCGTCCCAAATGAGTGTTCTGCCAGTTATTTATTTTTAACATCGCGGTTACCCAGTGGTATGCAAGTACTTGATTTTTTGTACCACTGTCAATTTCTGACTGAGATGTTTCAATATTCATAAAATGTACCACATTATTAATTAAGAACTATTAAATAATTATAAAACGCTTTATTCTATAAAAAAATTAGTTACATAACATAAAAATTTTTACAAATAAAGGAAAATTTAAATCCCGAAATCCCGTAAAATCCCGGGATCCCGTAGTTCCGAAAATCCCGGGATCCCGAGATCGGGATCCCGGGATTTCATACAAAATCCCGAATCCCGGGATTTTCAAATATCAATCCCGATTGGCATCCCTACGTCCAGTAACCAGTAAAAAATAAAAATTTTGAAAATCGGTTCACGTTCAAGGTCCCCGCAAAGCGGTTGAAATTTCGAAATTTCGTAAAGTTTAAAAAAAATCCTTAAATTTTCTTTAAAAATATTTGTTGTCTGATATATTATTTCTAATAAATTATAGTTCACTGAATCCAAAACAAATAAAAAAATTTTAATCGGCCGAAGGGGTTCTGAAATATTGCTACTTGAATTTTGGTGAAAAACACGTTTTTTTATTTTTCACTCGAGCCTTCAAAAACTTAGTCTAAAAATGTTTTTAATTTTTTTCATTTTTAAATCTACTATCTATATAAAATTGTCTTTCATTTGAGAGTAAAAAAGTTTAAAAATGTTGAAGGGTATTCCAAGGACGCTGCGACGAAAGTTGTAAAAATTTTCACAGTCAAAAGTGATTGTTTTTTGTGATCACTGTTTTTTTTATTAAGTGATCAGAGATTTTACCCATTTATTGTTTTGGATTAACATAAAATAACATTTTTATTACTGGTCCATCTTTTTTAATAATTTTGGGTATTTTGATAATAAATATCAAATAGTGTGATCGGATCTCGAGATTTCGGACACAATGCTCGAAAAGTGTCCTCTTTTTTGTACACACAATGTTCGAAAAGTATCCCACTTTTAATTTTTTGTTGTATTAAAAGAATATTTTAGAATAAAATTAAATACCTAATAGTTTTTTTGTAAAAGTTTTGAAAAATATTTTATACACTCTACCACAAAAGTATATATAAAAAATTAAATTGAATATAACTTAATACATTAATGTTCAGTAAATATTATACAAAAGTAAATTGCGTGCTTGGAATTTTGTAACACAATGTTCGAAAAGTATACCCTTTTTTGTCCACACAATATTCGAAAAGTATTCAACTTTATATTTTTTGTTGTAGTAAGAGAATATTTTAGAATAAAATTAAACACTTAATAGTTTCCTTGTAAAAGTTTTGAAAAATATTTCATACACTGTGCCACAAAAGTATATATACAAAAATGTAATTGTTTATAACTTAATACATTAGTTTTTACTAAATATTATAAAAATTAAATTGCGTGCTTGGATTCAAAATTTTGTAAAATAATGTTCGTAAAGTATCCTATTTTTTATCCACACAATGTTCGAAATGTGTTTTACTTATACTTTTGTAGCACAGTGTATAAAAAATTTTTCAAAACTTTTACAAAAAAACTATTAAGTGTTTAATTTTATTCTAAAATATTCTCTTACTACAACAAAAAATATAAAGTAGAATATTTTTCATATATTGTGTGGACAAAAAAGTGCATACTTTTCGAACATTGTGTTACAAAATTTTAACTCCGAGCACGCAATTTAATTTTTTTAATATTTGGTAAACACTAATGTAATAAGTACTTTTCAATTATATTTTTTATATAAACTTTTGTGACACAATGTATAAAATATTTTTCAAAACTTCCACAAAAAAACTTTTAGGTATTTAATTTTATGCTAAAATATTCTTTTAACACAACAAAAAATATAAAGTAGGATACTTTTCGATCATTGTGTGGACAAAAAAAGGATACTTTTCGGGCATTGTGTCCCAAATCTCGAGATCCGATCACGCTATTTTATATTTATTATCAAAATACCCAAAATTATTAAAAAATATGGACCAGTCATAAAAATGTTATTTTATGTTAATCCAAAACAATAAATGGGTAAAATCTCTGATCACTTAATAAAAAAACAGTGATCACAAAAAACAATCACTTTTAACTGTGAAAATTTTTACAACTTTTGTCGCAGCGTCCTTGGAATACCCTTTAACATTTTTAAACTTTTTTACACTCAAATGAAAGACAATTTGATATAGATAGTAGATTTAAAAATGAAAAAAATTAAAAACATTTTTAGACTAACTTTGAAAATGAAAAAAACGTGTTTTTCAGCAAAATTCAAGTAGCAATATTTCAGAACCCCTTCGGCCGATTAAAAAATTTTTATTTTTTTTGGATTCTGCGAACTATAATTTATTAGAAATAATATATCACAACATCAAATATTTTTTAACAAAATTTAAGGATTTTTTTTAAACTTTCCGAAATTTCAACGGCTTTGCGGGAACCTTGAACGTGAACCGATTTTCAAAATTTTTATTTTTTACTGTTTACTGGACGCATACGCAACTTTTCCGCACCCCCCGTTTTTGAAATTCGCAATTCGGCAAAGTTCGGCCCACTCTAATATACATCCATAGTAAAAACAAACATATCAGACCATTATACTCTCTTCTGTTGTATCTCTGCAAATGAACCGATGCAAAAAATACGTAATAATGATACCCAGCAAACAAATATATCTAAGTACAAAGTCAATCAACAGATACGTGCAACCAACTGGCACGCAATAGCAAACTATACTGACCCGACTCAAATGTTTAATGCTATAAATGAAAAGTTTAGCTATATTTACGAAAATGCAAAAGTTGATACGCGAAAAAAGAATAATCGTAAACCAAATCCTTGGATTACTGAAAAGTTTATAAAAAACTGCGAAATTAGGGATAAACTTTATAAAAAATGGTGTTTGAATAGAAATAATAAAATAATTGAAAACGAATATAAAAAATATAGAAATGTCTTAAATAAAAAATTGAATTATGCTAAAAATTGTCATTATAAAAATAAATTTTTTGAAAATAACTACATTAATAACTAAATTAATAAACCTGATTATCGACACCGCCATTATACCTGAAGCTCTAAAAATGTCTTACGCGCGACCAGAGCTTTGAAGAATTAATTCCTTTTTGAATAAATTCACTACCAATCGAATTCAATTTTCTCTAGAATTGAATGAATTCCTTTTTTTAAGTAATTCACTGAATTCATTCCACTGAATGCGTTAATCAAACAACAAATTCAAAGAATTAATGCAATTGCAATAGTTCTTTTTATTAAAACAAATGAATTAATTCACCGGTGAACGCGTTCAATTTTATAAATCGAACGGAAAAAAAGTGAATTAATTTCTTACTGAATTAATTCACCACTGAATTCATTCAATTTCATTTTCATTCAGTGAATTAAAAAAAAATAAAATTACATTCAGTGAATTGAAAAAAAATAAAATAAGTTCACTGAATTAAAAAAAATAAAATAAGTTCACTGAATTCAAAGCCTGTTTTCTGCCGTTCAGTAGAAGAAAACAATATTAATTTTTCAAACTAGTTATATAGTTATATTTTTTTCCAAATTTATCTATATCTGTAAAGTTTTTATTTTTAATAGTAAAAGGTTTTATTTTTGAATCATGTAGGTTGATAAACAGCATCCGGTTTCTAATTTGTTACTAGCACACGCTGTAAAATTGCTTGTTTAAAACTTTTATTTGTACATTATTGTTTTCTTCTACTGAACGGCAGAAAACAGGCTTTGAATTCAGTGAAATTATTTTATTTTTTTTTAATTCAGTGAACTTATTTTATTTTTTTTCAATTCAGTGAACTTATTATTTTTTTAATTCACTGAATGTAATTTTATTTTTTTTTAATTCACTGAATGAAAATGAAATTGAATGAATTCAGTGGTGAATTAATTCAGTAAGGAATTAATTCACTTTTTTCCGTTCGATTTATAAAATTGAACGCGTTCACCGGTGAATTAATTCATTTGATTTAATAAAAAGAACTATTGCAATTGAATTAATTCGTAACAAAATAAATCGAACGAAAGCAAATTTGAATTAATTCCATTCACTATATGGTGCTTAGTGAATTATTTCATCGAATTTTTAATTCAGAATTGAAAAATTTAATTAAGGAATTAATTCTTCAAAACTCTGCGTGCGACCAATATATAAAAACGGCATAAAATCGGATTGCAATAACTATTGTCCAATCGCAATACTATCGGTTGTAGAAAAGATCATGGAGAAAATTGTGTGTAGAAGATTAAAAGACTACACGAGTAAATATCAAATAATAAACAATAATCAATTTGGATTCCAAAAAGGAAAAAACATAAACCAACTTCTTGGAAACTATTTTAACTACGTAAATGAACAGTTCAGTAAAAAACACCATTGCCTAATTTTGTTCATAGATTTTAGTAAAGCATTTGATACTCTATCACATGGAAAATTACTGATAATGCTGGAAAACATTAGAATTCGAGGGCACACTCTGGAATGGTTCAAGAACTATCTAACACTGAGGAAATAATATGTAAAAGTATCTAATCACTTAAGCAATGAAACTGATTTAGATTATGGTGTACCTCAAGGTTCGAAATTAGGTCCTATTCTATATATCATTTATTCGAATGAACTAATTAATATGCTGACGCAGAGCAAAACATTTGCTTATGCAGACGATACTGCCATTGTTGTTGCCCATAGAAATATAGAAGATGCCACGAGAATAATGCAACAAGAACACGATAACGCGATTAAATGGTGTCATGATCATGGGCTGATAACACTGTGAGACAAATGGTAGGGGTCAGTGATCGGGAAGGGTTCAAACTACCGGGGAAAGTTATATCGGTAAAAAAGAAGTTATACGTGTCCCGGGTCACGTCTAGGAATCGAGATATATCGATTTGAAGTAAGTAACTATCATATTGGGGAAATTGTCACCTTTGGTGGTATTTTTTTTGACATAACTCAAGAACCACTAGTCCGATTTTGCTCAAATAATTTTAAAAAAATTTAAAATTACAGTTCCTTTAATCTGTTCATATAACGTTTTTCTATATACTCAACAGTTTTGCCGGTAAAATAAATGTATGAAGAAAAAAATATGTTTTGCCTAAAATATTAAAAAAAAGTAATAAAAAAAAAGGTTATTTGATTTTTATGGTAGCGGTAACAAACTAAAAAACGGTCATATATGTGCGTGGACAATTAAAAGGAAAAAAGGAAAGTGCACTTTTTTAATTATTTGGGTTTTTTCCGTTGGCTTCCTGCATGATTTTGTTACACAAATTGCACCCACAATTTGATTTTTATGGTGGCGGTAACAAACTAAAAAACGGTCTTATATGTGCGTGGACAATTAAAAGGAAAAAAGGAAAGTACACTTTTTTAATTATTTGGGTTTTTTCCGTTGGCTACCTGCATGATTTTGTTACACAAATTGCACCCACATTTATGAGTGGTCATGTTTTAGAACGTTTCGAAAAATTTAAAACGCACACGAATCAGGTATATAGCCACCCTTAAAAGATGCGCCAATTCATAAGTACCTCTCAGTAAAATATTGAAACTTACGTAGTTTTTATAGGTGTTCATTAATCGATTTTTGTCATTCAACAAGTGTCTCCGAACGCGTAAAGTACGATTTTTTTAAAGTGACGAAAAAGTAATAAAAGTATAAAACCGAAATGAGTGCAAATTGTCCAGAAAATATCTATTTATTTTGTTACGTTTGTGGCAAAAGAGCTTTTTCAACAAATACTCATTACTCACTGAGCAAGTGGAGCGTGCTTTTAAACTTTATTTTGATTCCGAAATAATTCGCGGCGTTTCGTGGGCCCCAGACAAAATTTGTAAAACGTGCTACAATGCTCTTAACATGTGGATCCAAGGGAAACGCAGTTCACTTTCTTTTGGTGTACCAATGATTTGGACTGATCCAGGAGAGCACAATTCCGATAACTGTTACGCTTGCGCAAACAAAATATGTGGAGTAAATCGTAAAGGCCTTAAACGAAGAGTTTACATATCTGTTAGAAGTGCACAAATACCTCTACCGCATTCGGATGAAATACCAATTCCACCGCTTCCAAATCCTGACAGAGAAACTTCTTTTTCTATTGAAACAATGGATCAATCGGATTTCACCTATAAACCAACACCAGAAGCCGGCCTATCGAACAAAATAATTCCAATATCACAAGCAAGAATGGACAAGATTGTTGCAGAATTAAACCTTTCTCAACGTGAAGCAGAAAAACTTGCCCAGCTTTTGAAAGAAGGCAACAATTTGGAGCCTAATGTCAAAGTCACCGGATATCGAAGACGACAATTGCTATTCCAACGGTACTACACACTCAACGAAGGGAACACATTTGTTTACTGCCACGATATAAAGGGACTGATGGAGGCGATGACCATTAATTATGTCGCAGCTGATTGGCGAATGTTCATCGATACTTCGAAATCAAGCCTGAAAGTCGTTTTGCTACATAAATATAATAAAAAACCAAGCATTCCCATTGGCTACAGCACAGACATGAGCGAAACATAAGATTCGATGAAAATAATTTTGGATAAAGTTTGCTACACTGATCACATGTGGCGGATCAGTTGTGATCTGAAAGTCGTGGCGATGCTAAGAGGTCTCCAAGGAGGCTATACGAAAAACATGTGTTTCTTGTGTCTTTGGGATACCCGATTTAAAGGAAACCAATACGAAACGCATGACTGGCTTCCTCGAGATCCAACGGAGAAAGGACACAACTGAGTAAATGATCCACTGGTGCCAATGGAGAACGTCCTCATGCCCCCTCTCCATATAAAACTGGGAATCGTAAAAAATTTCATCAAGGCCATTGTGAAGCAACCGAAAATTCTTGATTGTTTGAATAATATTTTCCCACGAATCAGCGAAGCAAAATTGAAGGAAGGTGTTCTGAATGGGCCGGATAAACGAAAGCTCGTGAAATCAAAGGAATTTAAAGGTGCTTTAGACGGTAATGATTACTTTGCGTGGAGAGCAGTGAAGAAAGACATACGATATTTTTTGGGAAGTACGCGAGCACACAATTACCCCGCTCTTGTGACCAAGATGTTGCACTACTTCCAGAAAATTGGAGTGAATATGTCCCTCAAAATTCACTTCTTGCATCACCATCTCGAATACTTCAGCAAGCAGCTAGCCTCAGAGTCGGATGAACATGACGAGCGCTTCCATCAAGTGGCAATGCCAATGAAAACGCGATAAAAAGGCAAAAGGCTCGATTCGCTGCTTGCTGAAATTTGTTGGTGGTCGCAAAAGACGTACGATCCCGACAATGAAGATGAAGAAGAAGAATATACAATGGGAGTTTCCTCCGAGGGTAAGTCACAAAAATGAAGTTAACTGACTGATTAAAAACAATTGATTTTTTCCAGATGAAGACATATCCTCATCCGATACAGACTCTGAACAAGTGGGCGAACCACCACGCAAGAAAGTAAAGGGCGCAAACAAACGAAAATAAGTTTTGCGTTCATCGATTTTTATAACCTATGTATCTATGTAATAACCTAATAATTACCTGTAATAATTTTTAATTTTACGTGTTAATAATAAATAATATATAATAAATATTATCCAAACTCATTGAAACATAAAATCAATATTCTTGTCAAAATGAGATACCTTCACTTAATTGTGAATAAAAGCGAAACGCGTCTATCGATTTTCATGATCTATGTCTCATTATACCCTACACCACTATGTGGTCAGGGTATTATAAGTTTGTGCTGATGTTTGTAACACCAAAAAATATTGGTCGTAGACCCACCTTATAGTATACCGATCGGTTCAGAATTTTTTTTTATTTCGATTTAACGATGTCCGTCTGTCCGTCCGTCCGTCCGTCCGTCTGTCTGTCTGTCCATGCAATCTTGTACGCACTCTACAGGTCGCACCTATTAAGATATTTCGATGAAATTTGGTACATAGACCTATGTTGGCCCAAGGACGAACAAGTTTGATTTTTTTGAACATCGGTCCATGTTTAGACCTAGTGCCCATATAAGGGTCCTACCAAAATTATATTGTTTATACGCTGCAGGTCGTAAATATTAAGATATTTTGATGAAATTTGGTACACAGACCTATATTGGCCCAATAACGCAGCCTATTGATTTTGGTGAACATCGGTCCATGTTTAGACCTAGTGCCCATATAAGGGTCCTACCAAAATTATATGGTTTATACGCTGCAGGTCGCAAATATTAAGATATTTTGATAAAATTTGGTACACAGACCTACGTTGGCCCAAGGACAAAGCCTATTGATTTTGGTGAACATCGGTCCATGTTTAGACCTAGTGCCCATATAAGGGTCCTACCAAAATTAAGGTAGGACGAAGGACGAAGCCTATTGATTTTGGTGAACATCGGTCTATGTTTAGACCTAGTGCCCATATAAGGGTCCAACCAAAATTATATTGTTTATACGATGCACGTCGTAAATATTAAGATATTTTGACGAAATTTGGTACACAGACCTATTTTGGCCCACGGACGAAGCCTATTGATTTTGATGAACATCGGTCCATGTTTAGACCTAGTGCCCATATAAGGGTCCTACCAAAATTATATGGTTTATACGCTGCAGGTCGCAAATATTAAGATATTTTGATGAAATTTGGTACACAGACCTATATTGGCCCAATAACGCAGCCTATTGATTTTGGTGACATTAGTTGGCTTTTACCCAGACTGGTGTAGGGTATTCTATAGTCGGCATGCCCGACTTTAACCTTTTTACTCGTTTTGTTTAAAGGTTATGTGACTTTGCGTGAAAGTAATACGACTTGCCTTTTTTCCGTTTTGGATTTTTTATGAATTTAAAAAATAAAAACATTTAATATTTTAGGCAAAAAATATTTTTTTTCTTCATACATTTATTTTTACTGGCAAAACTGTTGAGTATATAGAAAAACGTTATATGAACAGATTAAAGGAATTGTAATTTTTAATTTTTTTAAAATTATTTGAGCAAAATCGGACTAGTTGTTCTCGAGTTATGTCAAAAAAAGACCCCCAAAGGTGACAATTTCCCCTATATGATAGTTACTAACTTCAAATCGATATATCTCGATTCCTAAACTTGTTTTTGACCGATATAACATTTCCCGTTGGTTTCATTCCATCCCGATTTTGACTGTCGTAATTAATGCATCAAAAACCAAACTAATGCATATCAAACCACCGCATTTGCGTTATATGAACATTAATCTTAGATTTCATAATATAGAATGCATACACAGACACAAACTTATGAATTTTAACTATGATTACGACCAATGTACCACGAAAATCGAAATAAATACCTTGGAGTAATTGTTGAACAAAATTTCAAATGGAACGCGCACATAGAAGAAGTTCGAAAAAAATTAAGGAAAGCAGCTTACACTTTGCACCACCTAAGCTACTGCTCAAATAATATGGTCATGAGGCAAGTGTATTTTTCGCTCGCCCAATCACACATTCGCCATGGAATTACGGCCTGCCGAAACTCAACATTTTGCAACAAACTACAGAAAACGCAAAATCAAATACTAAAAATTCTAAAATCACATACCAGTATTTCTGCACGGCGTCCTGTGTTAACGAATGATAGCCGCCTACAAATAAACCCATTAATCAACGAAAACAACAACGTCTATAACAACATGAACAACAATGTAAACAGCAACATAAACAACAACGTAAACAATAACGTCTACAACAATATAAACAACAACATAAACAGCAACATAAAGAACAACGTAAACAACAATGTAAACAATATAAACAACAACCTAAACAGAAACGTAAATAATAACATAAATAACAACGTGAACAACAATGTAAATAACGTAAACAACAACTTAAATAACTAGGTCTACAACAACATAAACAACAATGAACAGCAACATAAACAACAATACAAACAGCAACATAAACAACAACGTAAACAATAACGTCTACAACAATATAAACAACAACATAAACAGCAACATAAAGAACAACGTAAACAGTGATATAAACAACAACGTAAACAACAATGTAAACAATATAAACAACAACCTAAACAGAAACGTAAATAATAACATAAATAACAACGTGAACAACAATGTAAATAACGTAAACAACAACTTAAATAACTAGGTCTACAACAACATAAACAACAATGAACAGCAACATAAACAACAATACAAACAGCAACATAAACAACAACGCTAACAATGATATAAATAACAACGTAAACAACAATGTAAACAACATAAACAACAACCTAAACAGCAACGTAAATAATAACATAAATAACAAAGTTAACAACAATGTAAATAACGTAAACAACAACTTAAACAACAACGTAAACAATAATATAAATACCCAGCCGGGTAATAACATAAACAACAGTTTCGTTAATATTGTCCTACAAATAATAAAAAATGGAAGCTTTTGTTACACAATACGTTCAGAAATGGGTTCGGTAAAGGATAAACATTAAAATCGCCTCTAAACTATGCTATTTCTTACATTATAAAAGCACATTTAAATCACTGTTAAAAATGTATTATATCACTGCTCCACAAAAAAAGGTGAATGTTATTGCAGTGGTTTTAGTATAATTAGGGGGTGCTGTTTAAGTTGCCTCTAGATTTCGCGCAATTCGCGATTTAAATTTTTCAGTCGATTTTTCCAATTAAAAATTTACAATTTAGTAACTATATCTTCGGAAAAAAAACGCTTTACACAGTTTAAGCTTAATTCTGTGCCCTATTTTTCAAGCTTAAGTGTGTATCAATATCCCAATAACTTTTATAAACATAGTCGCTGAAAGTCATTTTAACATTCTTTTTTTTTTAATTTAAATATAAGACGAAGTCCGATTTTAAATATCAAAGCCAATTTGGAAAGAAAAAGGTCGAAAATTTATATATATATATGTCTATTGCATTAACACATTATGTGCACTTTTTGAGCCTTTTGTTAAAAATTAGACTTAAAATAAAAAAAAAAAATATTTTACTGTACTAAAAATCTATTGTACTATTACAGATTTTTTTTTTCTAAAAACATCAGATTTCATTCACTACCCGATTAAAAAAATTGATCTCGCGCAAAATCTAATCATATCCAATTTGATATTGTTTAAGATCTGCTGTAATATCTAGCTGATCCAATTAGATCTCAAAACTGGGTGTATCCAATGATATCGAATTAGATCCCATTGCATATATGGGGATAAACTAAGATCAAGTTATATCTCAAAATTGGGCAGTCCAATGATATCTTTGGGGATAAACCTAGATCTAATTTGATCCGAAAAATGGCAGGTCGAATTAGATCCAGCTATATATTTGCGGATAAACTTAGATCTAATTTGATCCGATCGAATTAGATCCAGCTATATATTTGTGGATAAACTTAGATCTAGACTTAGTCAGGCTTTGTTTTTTTTTGTAAATATTTGTTTTAAAGATTAATAACAATAAATACATGCAAATATAATTATAGTATCATTCCATATTAAATGTATACAAAAAAAGAAGTTTTTGGACATGACCTCTTTCGATTTTTACAAAACTTACATTCTGCTAAGTGCCACGATATTAAACGTAAAATTTTTTTACAAATTCATTTTGGTACGCTTTCTATTGCTGTTTTAAGTTGATTTTTTTCAGTAAATTTGTGAAAAATACATGATGTTCAAACAATTACAACTTTTGAACGCGTTATCCAATTGTAATAAAATTTTCACCTAGCAATGCTTATATAATCTACTTTCAAAATAAATTGCAAAAATAAAATGTGTAATGCAAAAAGGATAATACAATTTGAAAAATATCCTTAATTTGCAAATATCTCAAAAAAATCCATCTTTAATTTTCTTTAAATTATTGAAGCAGATAACACAATATTTCAGCTACAGACTGAGAAAATTTCAAATTGGAACGCCAATGGGTTCGAAAGAAAAACGTTATTTTTTAACAAAGTTTTTTGAATTTTCACAAATTAACATAACACTGCATGCCATAATCTTGACTTTTAAAAATTAATAGAGCTCTGACCATCAATTCTATATATTTTGGACATGCTGATTACAATGGCATACTTTATTTTTCGATCTAAGGTACATATTTTCCGCGAAATTCCTTTAAAGTTTAGCGGTTTTCCATTTAGTTTTTTATATACAAAAATTTTCAAATGCAATCAATATAAATTTTTTGTGGTGAAATATAGGCACAGGACCTGTATTCATATTTAGGCTTAAAATCTGATGCATAGAACTTGATATTAAAACACTGTTCGCGTTTTATATGAATTTTTACGGATTTTTAAGGTTTTAGCCAATTGAATCGATGAAAGCAAAATTGGCCTTAATAAATGATATGGTAAAGAAGCATTAATATGGGGTGACCGACTTTTCAAAAATTTTATATGGCAGCATAGCTTTCCAAGTTGTCCCCAAAGTCCAACTTTTAGTATAATATGGGGTGACCTCTAAAAACTCTTCTTGCAAAATTTCAAGCAAAACAGTTTCCATTTGCAAAAGTTATCGCAATAAAAACATTTTTTACTAAGGTTAGTATAGTTCCAGGAAAATATTGGTAATGACACCTCATTACTATCTGCATTACCAAAAATTATATATCATTACCTTTTGCATTATTTTATAATATAAAATAATGAATTCCTAATAACGGCCTATTGTATTCATTGTTTCTAAATATAAAATAATGACCTACTCGTATAGTTTAAATAAGTACTTTTTACACAGTTAAATTTTATACGTTTTTATTTATTATATGTAAATATGTTTTATGTTTAAATTTTTATGACGAGTCCTAAAATTACACACTAGAGAAAACTTTAATTTTTCTGAATATATTTCCTTAAGCTAATAGTATTTGCTTAACTCCTTATTTTTAACAATCAAGTAAGCAATCGGATAACCACTTATAATTCAACTTTTTGTAAGCATGTGTGTAACCACTTCTCATAACTTCTAATTTCTCATTTTTTCGTAAGCGAGCGGGTAAGCGTGCCTACTTATAAAAACGACCACGCCAAACAAAAATATTGAGTTTAGACGCCAAAAAGTAAGTTGTGCGGAGCAATAAATTTCTATTATATAACCACTTATTTGGTAATGAAAGATTTTCCTGGGGTACTAAAGACACTTCTTTTACCCGGTAATGACTTTGGTAAGAAGAAATAAGGACAGGTAACATCTATCTTTTCTATTACTACACCTATTATTTTAACAAGGGCATGTTCATCGATGTAACTCCTTACCTAGTAACATGTTATTATGAACTTACAGGTAAGGAGTTTTTAAAAACATTTTGTTTAAATTTTATTTTTTAAACCGAATATCAATTTTAAAATTACAGTCTATTAAAAAAAATAGAATTCCTAAAATGATCTAGAAAAACGAATTATTTATATCAATAAAACATCCAAACATATGATTTTTGTATTACAAGCAGGGTTGGCAGGCAATACCGCTAAAATACCGTTATCGATTCAAAACCCTTTCAACTGCCTACCGTTACCCCTTAAATACCTTTATCGAAATAACCGAAATACCGTTATCCTTAAAATACCGTTACCGAAATAACTGAAATTTATTTATCCTTAAAATACCGATACCCTTAAAATACCGTAACTGAAATAAATTAAATACCGTTACCCCTAAAATACCGTTACCGTTATTTTTGATTTTCTGTTTTTGGTCATTGCACATGATTATTTAGTATTTTTCGTAGATGGTAGATTGGTTCTGTTTTTAATCTCGTTTGTTTTTTGTAAAAAAATTGCGGGATGCATCGAAATAACTGACTACCGTTACCCTTAAAATACCGTTACCGAAATAATTTCAAATAGCATTACCCTTACAGATAACCGCATCGCTTCGGTTACAAATAATGCAAGGGTAAGGTGTAAGGGTCCAAGGTCGGGTTGCCAGACGGCCTGGAATGGCCCGGATTGTCCAGTTATTTTGGGTCTTGTCCTGTTACCAGCTAAAATACAATTTGTCCAGTTAACAAAGAATTTCTTTAATTTTGAAAAAAATATTTTAATAATTATATTTTTTTTATTAATTCAATTAACATTAAGCAGCAATAACCCTACAAAGTGATTCCTGCACTATTATAGGACTGCACAGTATAATGAGTAATATTTTGAATTGCTTCAAATTTCGGTTAAAAGATTTAGGGCCTGTTTATGTATTACGAAAATGGTCTAAACGATAGAAATTGACAACTACTTTCGTTAAAAATACATGGGAAACAAAAACAAATTTTCGTTATTTTGCTTTCGTTGAGACGAATTTCGTAATACATAAACAGGGCATTAAAAAAAATTTCATATCTCGAAACAAAACCTTTCAAATTAAAAGCAAACCAGTTTTTAAGAAATCGTCGGCTTGCCTGCACGTAGTGCTATGTGTTTTTTAACAGGTTTCCAGGATAGAAAAAAAAACTGTTAAAAAATATCCTTTTAATATTTTATATTGGCATCATATGTCCTCATTTACTAAAATCATTATTAAGGCATATGATGTCAATAAAGTATCTTGAAAGTATATTTTGTAACAGTTTTTTCGCTCTTCGGAAAATCTATAAAAAAAACACATAGCACTACTTGCAGGCAAGCCGACGAGATGCTGTTACTTGGAGCAACGATATGATTTCGGAGACGAATCACTTTACAACAAAATTTCTGTTTTAAATTTAAAACAATCTCTTTTATCGTAGTATAACTTATGAGAGCTTCCAAAAGTTTTAAAAATATCAAATTTAATTGACAACAACATGTTGTACACTGACTTCTTCTGCCTGCGAGAAACTTTTGATAATTTGCCGAAAGATATTTAAATTAATAAGATTTGGTAAATTTTTTTTTTTCAAAAATGCGATAAAAAATAATCTACAAAATCTATATAAATTGATCTCGTTTGTTTTTTTATATACCAATTAGCAATGGTTTTTGTGAAAGAACTTTTAGTATTTTAATCATGGATGGTAACCGAAACGAATGCGGTTCATTTATTTCGGTATCGGTATTTTAAGGATAACGGTATTTGATTTATTTTGGTAACGGTATTTTAAAGATAACGATATTTGGGTTATTTCGGTAATGTTATTTCAGTTATATCGGTAACGGTATTTTAAG
This sequence comes from Leucophora obtusa, assembly GCA_949987735.1. Lineage (NCBI taxonomy): Eukaryota > Metazoa > Arthropoda > Insecta > Diptera > Anthomyiidae > Leucophora > Leucophora obtusa. The sequence continues at coordinate 246,289,676 of OX465295.1, forward strand.
GGTAAAGGTAGTCAGTTATTTCGATGCATCTTTGCAAAAAACAAACGAGATTTAAAACAGAACCAATTTATCAACTTAATGTAGAAAAAATACTCAATAACCACATGAAATTATCAAAAGCAGAAAATTAAAAATAATGGTGACGGTATTTTAGGGATAACAATATTTCATTTGTTTCGGTAACGGTATTTTAAGGGTATTGATATTTCATTTATTTCGGTATCGGTATTTTATGGATAACAGTATTTCGGTAACGGTATTTTAAGGATAACGGTATTCCGAGTATTTCGGTAATGGTATTTTAGGGGTAACGGTAGTCAGTTGAAAGGGTTTTGAATTTTAAATTGCCCAGTTATTTTTTTAAAATCCGGGTGAATTGTTTACATTGTCCAGTTATTTGACTTTTGGCATCTGCTAACCCTAGTCCAAGGTAATGCAAGGGTAAGCGGTTTGATATATTACCAGGTAATATGCATAGCAGTACCCATATATTATAACGTCGCAAATTACCACTCCAATTTGGCAACTTACATAAATACATTTTAATGCAGTGGGAACGCACTATATCAATAGTATCTATTTGTACGCAGTGTGAATGCAATATGGGTACTGCCTATATTCGCTTATACGGGTTAGTATGTATGTTGTTTACATACTGCATACATGTTAGTTCGTGTGTATATTAACCCTCTAACCGGCAAGCCCGCCTCAAGGCGGTGTATATTAAATTGACCAGAAATGCGCCAAAGGAGTATTTTCTAATAAGAAATTATGCTTTTTCAACAGAAAACAAAATTTATAAAATTTTTTGGGAAGAATTTTTTTGTAAACAATGCACGCCCAGCAAAATATTGGTAATGAGACCTCATTACTATCTGCATTACCAAAAATGATATATCATTACCTTTTGCATTATTTTATAATATAAAATAATGACTTCCTAATAACGGCCTATTGTTTTCATTCTCTCGTAATATTTTAAATAAGTACTTTTTACGCAGTTAAATTTTATACATTTTTATTTATTATATGTAAATATGTTTAAATTTTTATGACGAGTCCTAAAATTACACACTAGAAAAAACTTTAATTTTTCTGAATGTATTTTCTTAAGCTAATAGTATTTGCTTAACTCCTTATTTTTAAGAATCAAATAAGCAATCGGATAACCACTTATAATTCAACTTTTTGTAAGCATGTGTGTAACCACTTTTTATTCAAAATCTCATAACTACTTATTTCTCATTTTTTCGTAAGCGAGCGGGTAAGCGTGACTACTTATAACAACGACCACGCCAAACAAAAATAATGAGTTTAGACGCCAAAAAATAAGTTGTGCGGAGCTATGAATTTCTATTATATAACCACTCCCAGCAAAATCTTTCATTACCAAATAAGTAGTTATATAATAGAAATTCATAGCTCCGAACAATTTATTTTTTGGCATCTAAACTCATTATTTTTGTTTGGCGTGGTCGTTTTTATAAGTAGTCACGCTTACCCGCTCGCTTACTAAAAAATGAAAATTAAGTAGTTATGAGATTCTGAATAATAAGTGGTTACACAAATGGTTACGAAGAGTTGAATTATAAGTGGTTATCCGACTGCTTACTTTATTCTTAAAAATAAGGGGTTACACAAATACAGAAAATACATTCAGAGAAATTAAAGTTTTTGCTAGTGTGTAATTTTAGAACTCGTCATAAAAATTTTAACACAAAACATATTTACATATAATAAATAAAAATGTATAAAATTTAACTTTATAAAAAGTACTTATTTAAACTATTGCGAGTAAGTCATTATTTTATATTTAAAAGCAATGACTACAATAGGCCGTTATTAGCAAGTCATTATGATATATCATTATTGGTAATGCAGACAGCAATGAGGTGTCATTACCAATATTTTGCTGGGCTTATTTGGTAATGAAAGATTTTGCTGGGCGGTTTGGAAGCGAGAAAGTGTCAAAGATAAAATTTCGTAAAATTTCAAAAATTAAATATTTTAAAACAAACAAAATTTTCAAAAATCTTAAAAACATATTTAAATCGACTAAAACAATTGATGATGACCATAAAGTAAGATTGAAGCTTAAGCTATTTAAAAACTTCCTTACTTTGGTCCAAGGACACACAGGATTCCATAAGGATACCTTTAAAGGACATCGCCTTAACTTCAAAACGAATGGTCATATTTTTATGAAATTTGGTAAAAATAATATATTTGGTATAGGTAGCAAAGCTTATAAGTTTGAATAATATATATTGAAGTTTTGGTGCTTTTTCGCTCAATTTCGCATTTTTCGAAAAACGAAAATCGCTACATCCTCTTAAGTAACAGCACAAAAAATTTAATTTTTTTATTGCAATTATGTCTTGGTAAGAGAAACATTTTGTGCTTAAACCTAGTAATTTTTATGCGCTAGTTTTCGAGATTCACCCTTAAATTATTTCGGCCCATATCGCCTAAAGTAGGCAAGGAAAAAAATTTTGTAGAAGAACTTATTGTTTATTTTTCGTGAGGAATACATGGTATAAATTTCATTGCAAAAAATCTTAGGCCGGTTAGAGGGTTAAAGTACACACTATTGTTTATTATTTTAAATATTTTTTTTGCATTGCTTTTTAGCCTCATACAATTCTCATTTGGTTAATTTTTTAATTCAAATAAGTAGTTCAAATTGCTTCACACACGGGGTGGTCAAAGCGAACTGCCATAGCCCGATACTTTGCCAGTACCGAGCTAAATTTTTTGAAAGACGATAGACTTCGGTTGGTTGTCTCATAAATAATTTCACAGCCTTCGCGGTCTGTTCTAATATCACAGCCGTCGCGGTCTGTTCAAATATTACAGCCTTCGCGGTCTGTTCTAATATTACAGCCTTCGGGGTCTGTTCTAATATCACAGCCTTCGCGGTCTGTTCTAATATTACAGTCTTCGCGGTCTGTTCTAATATCACAGCATTCGCGGTCTGTTCTAATATCAAAACCTTCGCAGTCTGTTATAATTTCACAGCCTTCGCGGTCTGTTCTAATATCACAGCCTTCATGGTCAGTTCTAATATCACAGCCTTCGCGGTCTGTTCTAATGTCACAGCCTTCACGGTCTGTTCTGATATCACAGCCTTCGCGGTCTGTTATAATATCACAGCCTTCGCGGTCTGTTATAATATCACAGCCTTCGCGGTCTGTTCTATTGAATTTAATTAATAAATGAAGATAATAGTATAAACATTGAAAAGAGAAAATCGATTGTGTTTTTACTTAAGGTTTACGTGTCCTCAAGTAGACCCTGGACACGACTGGACTACCTCAGCCGACGACAAAACCCTGTAATAATATTAGGCTGCGTTCACACCTAATTCTTAAACACGTGTTTAGCTAAAACACGCATTTTAGCTCTTTATTCTATTACAAGTTCTTTATTCTTTTAGGCTGCATTCACACATAATTCTTAAACAGGTATTATAGCTCTTTATTCTACTACAACAGTTCCTTATTCTTTTACACTCGTTTTAGCTAAACACGTGTTTAAGATTTAGGTGTGAATGCCGTTTTACACTCGTTTTAGATAAACACGTGTTTAAGTTTTCGGTGTGAATGCCGTATTACAAAGGTTTTGCTTGATTGATATTTAAAATGGGACTTCATCTTATATTGAAAAAAAATTTTTTTTAAAGCCTTAAAAAATGTTGAAATTTTTGACTTTGAGCGACTATATTTAGAAAAGTTATTGAGATATTGATACACACTTAAGTTTGAAAAATAGGGCACGGACTTAAGCTTAAACTGTGTAAAGCGTTTTCTTTCCGAAGCTATAGTTACAAATTATAAAATTTTTATTGAAAAAAAATTGTGCAAAATCTAGAACCAATTTGAACAAACTGGTCGCAGATTTGAAATCAGCACCAGGCAGTTATCCTAAATCCACTGCAATAATATTCACCTTTTTTTTATAGAGCAGTATAATTTTTCAATTATACTAAGAACTGTATTTTTGGATTTTTTTATATTTTCCACTTTAAACCGCCATAGATTTAAAGACCCCAGCATAAAGTCATTCACGCGAACGAATTAGAAGAGCTCAAATGAGAGGTTGTGAGTACATAAAACGAAAATCACTTTTTGTTTACCCCAAATATTAAAAGTTTTAAGGAGCTGCTCATATATTTGTGTGCATAGATTATAGTTCGGGAAAATGTGTATATATAGGTAAAAAAGTACCCAATGGATGCGCTAGGGTATTCAATCGGTAAACCGTAACTCGATTAATCGATGAATTTTTTTCAAAATCTTGTTCGAGTAATTTTAAATGGCCAATTTCGCGTAACGAATAACTCGAGTAATTTGGGTCAATTAATCGAGTAACCCAAGAAAATCGAAAAAATCTTTTTTTATAGTTTAAATATTTTTTTTTTTTAATTTGAAAAATTACACATAAAGCAACAACAATATTCTTTACATTGTTGTTTTGCGTTTAATATTAAAATTTCATGGTATGTTTTATCAGAGCTTGAAAAAGATATTTCTGTTTTGACAACTCGCATAAAATTTGTTTCATTTTCTGAATCATAACCACTTTAAGTCAACGATTTTGTTTATAGTATTATTTATTATTTTCTTTTTAAATTTCATATATACGAGGGGTACTATTTATATTTCGGGAATAGCAAATAATAACAAACATTTTCAAATAAAAATGGCTTTATTGTTTTTCAAAATATTCCCCTTGATGATCAATATACTTTTGCATTCGTTCAAACCATTTGTCATAACAGTTTTTCCATTCCTCTTGAGACACCTCCAAAACATGGTTTTTGAACGCTTCAACTGCTTCTTCGGCGCTCGTAAATCGTTGACCACGCAGTTTACCTTTGATATTCGGGAACAAGAAGAAGTCATTGCGTGCCAAGTCAGGACTGTACGGAGGATGAGTCATCAATTCCATGTTTTGACTGCTCAAAAATTCACCTGTTTGTCGAGATGTGTGAAAGCACGCATTGTCATGATAGAGAATCAGTCGTCTTTGGGGGTTAGTTTTACGAATTTCTCCGAAAACTTCCGGCAAACAAATGGTCGTGTATTACTTAGAATTCACCGTCATACGTTGCTCAAGCGGAACAGTGGCCACATGACCCATTCGGCCGAAGAAACAGGCGACCATTTGCTTCGCTGTGAACAACTTTTGTTGGATTTCGCTCGTCTTGGATACCCACACGGTCGATTGCTGTTTTGTTTCCGGATCATACGCATATATCCATGATTCATCACCTGTCACGATTTTATACACGTCTTTTGTAGCACCAAGGTCGAACTTTTTAATCATTCCCTTACACAAATCGACGAGAGCCTTTTTTTGAGCGATTCATAAATTATAGGGTATCCAACGAGAGCAAAATTTTTTTACAACTAAGTGTTCATGCAAAATCGAATGTATTGAAGTGGAACTAATGTGCAAGGATGCCTCTATCTCACGATATGTCACATGACGATCTTGCATTATCAGTTCACGCGCTGCATCGATGTTTTGTGGCACAACAACCGATTTTAGACGACCTTCACGGAATTCGACGGCGTCCGAACTAAGACCACGGTTGAATTGACTATACCAGCGATATACTGTCGTTTTGATGCTGCATTATCACCATACAAAGTACCGAGCTCATCGACACATTCTTGTTGAGATAATCCATGTCGAAAGTTGTGAAAAATAATCCAACGAAAAACTTCTCTTGAAATTTCCATTTTTTGGCCAAATTGAATATCTTAACTCACTGTAAACCAGAGTAGGAAAATAAACTGTACACAACAGATAGGGTACGGTACGCCCAAAGAACACATACCCTATCTATCGATTTAGCGGTTGTATGTTTGTACACAAACCGTGTGGTAGCGTTTGCGTTTGTCTGATGACGAACGCAAACCATACGGTCATGTACTGTGCTTTCAACACATAACCTTCCTTGTGGTGATTGTAGACTTTCTTCCGTGCACTACCCGAATACGATTCGTTTCGTATAGATTTGTTTCTTTGCTTTTGGGTTTTTTTGTTGTTGTTAACTCACACATACATACATATATTGCGTAGTCATGATTCGTTGTAGAGATGGGCGCGTGAGTGATTTCTGACTTAGGCTCACGTAATCTCACGATCAAAAAAGAAATAATCACTCCATAATTCAATCTTAATTCAATTTTTCAATTCTGAATTAAAAATTCGATGAATTAATTCACAAAGCATCATATATTGAATGGAATTAATTAATATTTGTTTTCGTTCGATTTATTTTGTTACGAATTAATTCAATTGCTATAGTTCTTTTTATTAAATCAAATGAATTAATTCACTGGTGGACGCGTTCAATTTTATAAAAGTGAATTAATTCCTTACTGAATTCGTTCAATTTCATTTTCGTTCAGTGAATTAAAAAAAATAAAATTACGTTCACTGAATAAAAAAAAAATACGTTCATTGAATTAAAAAAATTACGTTCTCTGAATTAAAAAAAAAATACGTTCACTGCATTCAAAGCCTGTTTTCTGCCGTTCAGTAGAAGAAAACATTTATTTACAAATAAAATTTGTAACTAAACAATTTTACAGCGTTTGCTAGTAAAAATTAACAAATTATATATTAAGTGTTGGAGAAACCCGGTGCAGTTTATCAACCTACATGATTAAAATTAAATAAAATAAAGCCTTACTGTTAAAAATAAAAACCTTACAGATACAGATGAATTTGGAAAAAAATATAACTATTAATTTTTCAAACTTATGATTCCCCGTAAAATGTAGATGCTGGACTATGACGTATTTCATTTGTACGTTTTTACAATACTAAGAACTCTACAAGCTATTAAAATATGTTGTTGCTTCTCATTTGAATTCAGTGAACGTAATTTTGATTTTTAAATTCAGTGAACGTAATTTTTTTTCAATTCAGTGAACGCATTTTTTTTTAATTCAGTGAACGTAATTTTTTTTTCGATCCAGTGAACGTAATTTTTCTTTTTAATTCACTGAACGAAAATGAAATCGAACGAATTCAGTGGTGAATTAATTCAGTAAGGAATTAATTCACTTTTTTTCCGTTCGATTTATAAAACTGAACGCATTCACCAGTGAATTAATTCATTTGATTTAATAAAAAGAACTATTGCAACTAAATTATAAACTAATTAATTCTTTGAATTTATTGTTTGATGAACGCGTACAGTTGAAAGAATTCAGTGAATTATTTAAAAAAAGGAATTCATTCAATTCGAGAGAAAATTGGTAGTGAATTCATTAAAAAATTAATTAATTCTTCAAAGCTCTGCTCCAGACTCAAGGACGAGCACTTTTTTCAACTCTCGCTCACATACAAAACTACTCACGATAACGAAAAACAGTAAAAATTACCCTAAATCCAGGGTTGGCAGGCAATACCGCTAAAATACCGTTATCGATTCAAAACCCTTTCAACTGACAACCGTTACCCCTAAAATACCGTTACCGAAATAACCGAAACACCGTTATCCTTAAAATACATTTACCGAAATAACTGAAATACCGTTAAACTTAAAATACCGATACCGAAATAAATGAAATACCGATACCCTTAAAATACCGTTGCCGAAATAAATGAAATACCGTTACCCCTAAAATAACATTACCCTTATTTTTAATTTTCTGCTATTGGTAATTGTACGTGGGTATTGAGTATTTTTCGTACTTTAAGTTGGTAAATTGGTTTTGTTTTTAATCTTGTTTGTTTTTTGTAAAAAAAATTGCGGGATGCATCGAAATAACTGACTACCGTTATCCTTAAAATACCGCTACCGAAATAACTGAAATATCGCTAACCTTAAAATACCGTTACCGAAATAATCAAAATACCGTTATCCTTAAAATACCGCTACCGAAATAACTGAAAAACCGTTATCCTTAAAATAACGATACCGAAATAAATGAAATAGAGTTATCCTTAAAATACCGTTACCGAAATAATCTAAAATAGCTTTACCCTTACCGATAACCGCATCGTTGCGGTTACCATCCATGCTAAAATCTGATGAATAGACTAAACCCTAGCATGAGTTTTTTTATTCTTACTCACGCTCACACACGATTCACGTGTAAATAAAAGTAAAAATATAAAATTAGTAATTATAACTCACGATCACAAGTGATTCACATAACTCACGAACATTTCGTATCACGCCCCCATCTCTAGTTCTATGACAACGGCAAACAAACTACATGCAAAACAATAACAAATAAAAATTGATGCTGTTTCAAAACACAACACTTTCAATAGGTGTTGCTAATGTAACTATTTTCTCGTCAGTTTGAGACATATTTATAAATAAAATACGATTTATCTTGTAGCGGTTTTCGCAAAACGATTTGAGTTTTTTTAAATCAATTTCATTGTTATTAATTTTTTTAATAAAATTTAGCTAAATTTCTTAGTTAAATTTCAAAAGTTACGAAAACTTTTTCGATAAATTTTTAATTAAAAAATTCAAAAGTATCAAAAATTTTGCTATTATATGCTAGAATTTTATTATTTTTAACAACGAGCGGTTTTTTAGCGATTCTAAGCTTTTTATAACGATATTTTTAGAAAAAAGGTGGTAACAATTTGTCAGGAAATTTCGGGTTTTAAAGAAATATTTTTGAGAAAACTCTGATTGTAAATGCATAATTCTACTAAATTCATTAAAAAATTTCACAGGATTTCTAAAGACACATCTACACGGGAATGAAAATGAATGGAAATGGAATGAAAATGTTCTTATTGTAAAGGAAACTGTGCCGATTATAATTTGGTATTCCATTTATTTGAAATTTTTCTCATTTGGAAAAGCAATAGAATTCCCGTTAAAGCCCAGTATTTTCTTCAAAAGAGCGAACAAATTTCGCTCTATATTTGGAGCTCAAAAACTATAATAAAAACATTAAAATGCACAAATTTTTTATGGTGTATAAAAAGTTACAATCATAATTAACCCAAATGTCACTTTTTCGCTACATTTTCAAATGGTCCTGTCTATTTAATTGATGAGAAAAAAATTCCACACCAATTTCGCAACAATTCCACGCAAGTGAAAAATCATTTTTTTGTATGGAGTTTGACAGCATTTTTCGCAAAAGTACGAACAAAATACCGGGCTTAACTAATAAAACACATCTTCCCGCTATGAGCAATTAAAAAGCGCCAGCTTAGCGGAAAAAGCGCCAAGTTGGCAACAGCGACTTAATATTGTATATTCTGGCAGTGGTGCCAGACTTTTTCGGTCAAAAATGTAAAAATAAATCGTCCGTAATTTTTTTTGAAAAATCATCATCAGCAAAATTGTTTTGTTGCTCACACATACCATGATCACGAAAAAAACGACAACATATTTTTGTATACAATCTGGCAGTTGCCCGAACATTATCGACATTGAAAAAATTGTAAGAGTTAACATTTAAGCCCAATCCAGATACTCGAAGTGCCAGTGAACTGCAGCAGTGCTGTCAAATTTGTTTCTTGATTTTCGCGAAAACTATTGACTATTTTTACAAATTTGTTATTGAGTTTTTTTTGACGGCAGCCCTTGTTTATTTAGAAAACTTTTTTTATATTTCTCGGCAGTGACAAAAAAAGAAAATACAAAAACCTTCTTTATCGACAAAACGTGGCACTGTCTTTAATATGCCCAATGTCAAAATTTGTATGGGATTTCTTAACACGTATAAGAACAAAACGAGGCTAATATAAGAACACTACATATACTAAAATGTTTACTAACAAATTGTGTAACATATCCACGATTTTTTTCGGAAAGTTTACCAAGTTTTTGGCTAAAAAATCTAAAACAATATAAACATACAATTTGGATAGAGTTATTTTGCCGAATTTATAGGGAAACGTTTTCTGCGTATTTTTAAATAAATATTTAAAAACAAAAGCGCCATTCACTGTATTAAGTTATCATAAAACGCTGCAACTGCACTCAAAAAATTAAGTTAGTAGAAAAATTAATAAAACGTCTTGTATATCAAGTGTACTAGTTTTTTTAGTTATATTTTTTTAGCACTAAACTAATTTTGAACTAATGTTTTACTAATTTATTTTGCTACAAAAATTGTGCTGATAACCGCATGCATAGCGTGGACGACAACCAGATAGACAAGATGTAGATGTGGCAGCTTATCTGGAAAAGGAAATGACAAAAAAAGAAAAACAACTCTACACATATTCTATATTTAAATTTTCAGCAAATAAATTAACTAAAGTAAAATTTCGCTTCAAGTTTTTTGAGTTTTTTTCAGTCTACTTATATTAATTTTTTTCATTTGCAATCGACTAAATGTTAGCAAAACTTTTGCTGAAGATTACTATTTTTTTGGTAAAAATCAGCTCGCTGATTTTCAGCAAACCTTTTGCTGAAATTACCAACTTTTTTGCAAGCACGCTCCTGACAAAAAATTTGCTGACAGAGCAAAATTTTTTGCTGACTTTACTGACTTTTTTTTTTTGAGTTTGAACAATTGTTTTCATTTCTTTCTTAAGACTAATAGCCCTAAATAGTTATATTTGAATCTTTTTGTCTCGCGTGTACATATGCTAGAATACTAACAATTTTCCATTTTTTCAAAATCTTTTTATTTATGATTTTGCCAATGGTCAGCTTATTTTCCAAAAAAAATCGTCAAAATGTCGTAAAAACATAGGGTTGCCAGAAATGAAATCGACAAAAAAAAGTACATCGAGGAAAAAAAGGCAGTACAATTACTGAAAAAGAAGTACATTCTTTTTCATTAAAATATCTTAAAATTCAGTATTTATATACTTTGTAATTGATAACAAAATATGCCAATCACCCTTTTCGCTACTAATTTTTCAGTCGTGAATATATTTATATTTTAACTTCACAATCTTTTTAAGTGCCCTCAAATTAACCCTGCTATACCCGCGCTAATTTTTGTAACACCTCTGCCGCGCGCGGTCCCTCAGACCGAAGGTTTGAAAACCTCTTTCTTCATAGTTTTTCCTAACACAACCTATATAGATAAAAAAAATTTTAAACTTGAAGATATAATGAGAAAAATTATATCATGCAATAACTTTATTTTCGGTAATTTTATCGACTTTAAGTCTTTCTTTCACAAAAAAGCCTCAAATTAAATATATTTTAAAAGCACAGACCAACGCGCGGGTATAGGAGGGTTAAAAAACACCATTTGAAATTTCTTAGTCTCTTTTTTACCCCTAAAACATTCGAATAGACAAAGACTATTTGTTTGGATTTGTTATAAAACCACAAAATCCCCTTTTCTTCAAGACAGTAATGGCAGATTAAAAATATTTAACTTCGTTGACAAGAGTCTAATAAACATAAAATCGCAGCTTTAAAGATTTTTCGATTTCGTGGAATTTTGTAAATTCTTTCTGTGTATTATAACGTTTTTAATCTTGTGTCGAAATACATTGGATATATCCTAAAATATTTGAAAAATAAATCAAAATTTCAATCAAATTTTATTTTTTTCTTCATGAAAAATTGTGGTATACATATGTTAATGTTTTCAGTTAATATTTTAACAAATAAAATCAAGTTTTCATATAAATTAAAAACAAAATATTAAAACTAAGACTAAAATTTTGATTTGCCTTTTAAATATTTTAGAACATATCCAATGGTTTTGCAACTTTGATAAAAAATAACATAGTTAATTAAAGTGTATTGTTTATATATTAATAAAAAGCAACGAAATCCATCAAAATTAAAAATAAAAAGCATTAAACAAAAAAATTTAATTTTCTGAATTCTTACAAAATTCTGGATACATTCTTAAATATTAAAAGACATTATTAAGCGGCCCATATATTAAGGAACATTCGTGTGTGTGTGTGCATGTTGACATCGTGCAATTCGTGTTTACAAAATTTTTTGATATTTTTTTTCCGTACTCAATGTTCCTTAATGTATGGGCCGCTTTAAATTCAAATGAAAGCTTAACTTCTGTTGATTTAAAAAAATATAAAAATTGAGCCAAAACTTCTGAAAAACAGTGCTTTTAATGAAATCTAAAAGTTGAAAAATCGCGAAAACTGCCCTACCGATTATTTTTTTTTTTGCAATTTTTGTTTTAGCGTCAATAACCTGATAGTGTTATCAAATAAGAAAAAGTTTTCTCTTATTTAATGTTGTTAACAAAAAAAGTACAAAGAAGAAGAAATAGAAGTACAGAAGCTAAAAAAAAGTATTTTTGCGTACTTCTTTAGGAGTTATGCAGGAAGCAGTACAATTAGTAAAACAAGTACGCGTACTGCTGAAAACAGTACGTCTGGCAAGCCTATAAAAACATCACGTCTGGCACCACTGTATTGTGATTTTGTAGAAAAAACAACAAAAACAAAATCAAAGCGGCAAACAGACCATAGATTACATACCATAGATTTCTTACTCTTTAACATTTGCTGTCAGTGCACGTAACTCATGAGAATGTGTGAACAAATGGATGTGAACAAATGTGTTTGTGACAAAAGAAGAAGAAGAGTAAAATCTCTATGTAATCTATGAAACAGACGGTAAACGAACTGTCTTCGGGTTAAGTATTACGTTCGTCATCTCTCAATCCTACTGTACTGTATTCAGGTTGTGTGCATACTAGGGTTTGGGGTTCGGGAATTCCCGGGATATCCCGAGAAAAGTTTGCCGGGAATTCCCGGGAAAATAATATATTTTTTGTGGGAAAACGGGAAATTTGAAAAATATTAAATTGTTTTTATTTAGAATAGGATTTTTTAATTTTAGTCATAAAAAAAATTTTAAATACCAAAACAAAAATGTTATTGTTAAAATTTTTTTAAAGGGAATCAATTTCGTTGCCAAGTAATTAGGAGCATTTCAACTAATAAAGATTTTTCGCATAACTTCTTCAAAATTTAAGTAGTAAAACCTAAAAACCTGGTAAAATGTGTAAAAGAAACATGAACAAAAAGTTTTGTTTCTAACAAATAGTCGCCCTTTTTATCTAAATTTTTCAAATGTATATTTTAGTTAAAGACGACTTTAGTTAGTATATTGGGTGGCAGTATACCTTGACTTGTTTTATATTTGGAGCATTCTGATCGGTTAATTTATTTTCAACCAATCAAAATGTTTGAAAATATAAATATTTTTGTAGGCTTTTCATACACAAAATGAAAAAAAACCGTATGATTAAAAATAAAGTCGACTTTAAATTTAAAATAAACCTTTATATTAAGGGCCAATAATTTTATAAGTAACGTTTCCATTAATAAAATATTTTGAAGTAAATTTACTTTATTTAATTACACCTGCTTTCAAACTAATATATTATTTTATATTAAATAATAAAATGTCAGGAGTATGGAAATACTTTACAAAAAAGGACAATACAGCGCAGTGCAATATTTGCCCTAAAAGACTAATGGTTAACGGAGGTAGCTTATCCGACATATTAGCCTTATCCTACATCTAAATTTGGTTCACAAAAAAAAATTGATATTCATGCAACTTTTCTTGAAGAAAACAACAACAAGAATAACGTTCTAGCTAAAATTAGCAAAGTACCCGAAGAAAAAAGTGTAAGCGAATAGGCATTGAACGTTTTATGGTAGGGCAAACATTTCCTGAAATGGTATCTGTTTAGAGATGCCCCTAAACTAATACACATTAGTGTACCCCTAAACTAATCAACTGCACTGTAACCAACTGTTTTGCTGAATCTCCTTTTACATATTGTTATTGTTGTTAAAAAGAATGCGTATTGATACATTGCAAAGCATCAATACTAAACACAAAATTAAAAACAAACACTCTAACTAAAACTTTTGAACAACACAGATCAAACAAAACATCCCTACGGGAAAATTTAACAAACTGTCACCGAACTGGCCCCTTTATATGAAATAGACTGGTCACTTTTACATGGCGTTGTCATAGGAGGGGGAAATTGACCCTTTGTGACATGTCACAAGACAAATCCCAGGACAGGTACCTGAACTTTGTTTTTCAATAACCTGTCCTAGGATTTGTCTTGTGACATGTCACAAGGGGTCAATTTCCCCCTCCTATGACAACCCCATGTAAAAGTGACCAGTCTATTTCATATAAAGGGGCCAGTTCGGTGACAGTTTGTTAAAATTTCCCGTAGGGATATTACAGTGAACAGTGGAAAAAACAGTGGCACATTACAACAAAAACAAAATTACAATTAACAAATACAATAGAAATTACAACTAACAAGTAGAAATTAAAAACTAAATAAAACTTAAGATTAAAATTTAAATTACAATAAAACTTAAAACTAAAATTAAAATCAAAAAAGGACCGTGTTTTTTATTTAGGCAAGCCCTAAACATTTTGGTCCTCGCGAACCGGATCGATAAAAAACAAAAAAATGTGTGATAGTGCTTGTTTTTAAATAAATAACTTTAGTAGTGATTTTTAAAAACTTAAAAAAAGTGTGAGGAAATAAAAGTTTCAGCCCTAAAAAAAAGTTTCAATTAACTTTGAAACAAGTGTTCCAAAAATTGTGAAAATAAAAAATTTTAAAATTAAAGTTTCAAAAAGATATTGAAAGTGATTCAAAAGCCAAAAACTAACCCCTATTGTTGTAGTAAAAATTTGGCTTAAAAATATACATTGTACATAAATATCCAAAATTAAATTTGCAAAATTAAATATTTCAAAGTTGACCTACAGAGGTGACATTGATTTGCCCTTAAAAAAGATCCTTTAGAAACAAGTACATAAGAACAAAATATAAAAACATTGTGAAAAATAACTGCCTAATATCAACAACAACAAAAAAATCTTCAAAAACAAGATCTGCAGCAACATCATCATAAACCAATATTGAAGTGCAGTAGCAGCATAAAAAACTCAGTCAACATTAAACAAGCAGCGATATCAAACACACACAGCAACCACATAAGTAAAAAACAACTTGAGTAAGTACAGAACAAAACAATTAAAAACAAAAAATAGATCGACAAACAATAGTGAGCCAAACAACAATAAATACATCTACCAAGTATTTTAACATTCCTGTGTTTGTTGTTATTGTCTACTTACTCTATTTTTTGCTGCTGCTATTGCTAGAGTTGCCGTCTGTCGACATTTTGAAAATTTTCCGGGGACATTTATAATAACAAATCGGGATTGAAAATTTTGCCCCATTTTATCGCTAGCAGGTACTTTTTTGACCCATATAAATTAATTAGTTGCTGATAATTAAAATTTTGTCGGCTTTTATCAATATTCTTTTTGACAAAAAATATCTTTTTATTGAAAGTATTCACCTTTTTGTTCCAAGTTTAACATCCTTTTTCGTTTGACCTTTCGTTTTTCGTCCTATTGAATTCAAAATGCCTCTTGATAAATTCGTTAACTGCACAAATGACTTGCTGGATTTTGAAAGTTTTCATTCTGAGACCGGAGCCGAAGATAATATTCACGCTCTAGAAATTCTTCGCGTCGAACTCGACTCTCTTTGGACCCAAGTCAAAATAACTTATGAAGAATGCCGGGATTTAAAGCAAGGACCAGACGCAAAACCAATTGACAAAACTAAACTTCGGAATCGGTACAAAGAGGCCCTCACAGCATATAAAAGTTGTGCTGCTTCTATAAATGCGGAAATTCAGGCTTTATCAGAAAAAAATGAGTCAGCAGCAAATAAATTAGGTCGTCAATCTTCCTCTAGCCCTCCAACATTAGACAATAATTCAGTTTCTTATATGAGGTTGCCACAGTGTGATATGGATCCATTTTACGGGGAACCCACAAAATGGCCCACATTTCGGGATCTTTTCACGGCCATCTGTGTAAGAAGCGACAAAATGCGAAAAATCGAAAAGCTGATTTATTTGAAACAAAAAATTGGAGGCAACGCTAACATTGTACTTGGAAACGTACCTATGACCAATGAGGGATTTGACCTTGCTTGGAATAGGTTATTAAAACGTTATGACAATAAAAGGGAACAAGTAAATGCACAACTTAGAATTCTTTTTGATCTCCCAAACGTTTCTATTGATTCACCTGCCTCAGTTCAAATACTACAATGCGCAGCTAACGGTATTTTAGAAACACTTAATACCTTAGGAATCAATTATTGTTGTTGGGACCCAATCATGGTTTTTATATGCCAGATAAAACTTCCCCGAATATTTGTAGAGGAATTCGAAAATACACTTGAGGACTGTGCAGAGATACCAAATTGGACGCAATTTGATAATTTTTTGACAAAAAAATTTAAAACTCTACAGTCCAGCGTAAACATAAAGGCAACAAAATTGCCAAGTGTTCAACCTCAAAGCGAAAACAACCCCTCAAATAGGGAGAAAAAAGTCCATTCATTACAAATAAATACCTCACAAATCAATAATAGGTCAAAACAGAAAAATCACTCACAACCAAACAGGGGCATTCAAAATCATTCTAAGTACAATTGCCCTCATTGTAAAGAGGCCCACCCATTAAGAAATTGCCCCAAATTTTTAGAAAAAAATGTAAATGATAAAATTCAAATAGTTAGAGTCACAAATACATGCTACAACTGCCTCGGTGTTAATCATAGCGTCAAGGATTGCAAAAGTAAATATAGTTGCAGGGTCTGTCACCAAAAACATAACACGATGTTACACAAGGGGACAGAATCCCATTCTACAGCTTCAGCTCATGAAATCAATACGGTGCGGCCGAGTACAAGCACCACAGCCCTTGCATCAAACATACAGTCCACTTCAAATTCACAATTTGTAATTCCCTCAACGACAACCTTGACCTTACAAACGAAACCCCAAACAACGAGGAAAGTTTACTGTTCACTGCCATCGTAGAAATCGAAACCAAAGGCGAACGATTCCAGGCAAGAGCTATCATCGACCCTGGATCACAAACAACGTTTATATCCGAAAAATTAAAAAACAAGTTGAAGCTACCCTCAACACGAAACCTAATTCAGTACAGTGGTATGACTAACGGTTCGGGTATTTCTACCAAAGCCTGTTTGTTTAATCTTTGCTCCAGAGTTGACCCTAATTTCAAGTTAGAGGTCTGGGCACAAGTGGTAAAAGACATGTCGCTACTTTTGTCAAGCCAAACGTTGTATCTACCAAATCTAAGTGAGGCTGCAGAATTAGAACTTGCAGACCCTCATTTTTATCAGAGTCGCCCTGTCGACTTAGTAATAGGCCTCGATATAGGCCCATTAATAGTTTGTTGCAAAACACCTATGCGCCTTGTAGGATCGTTTTTAGCGCAAAAAACCGTATTTGGATGGGTAGTTGGGGGACCATCAAATACACCAAATCGTACAGAAAATGCTACTCAATACTACTTTTCACTACTCAATACAACGTCCCTTGACCAAATCCTTACACGCTTTTGGGAGGTGGAGGAAACCCCAAAAAAGATTTTGAGGTCAGATGAGGACACATTTTGTGAAACCAACTTCCAATCTACAACTCGTAGAATCGAAAATGGAAGATACCTAGTTACCCTGCCCTTTAAAAATGAAAGAGAGTTAGGGAATTCAAGAAATATCGCCATGGCCCAATTTTTAAGAATGGAACGGATTCTTAGCCAAAAGCCTGACATTAAGAAACAGTATGATCAGGTAATTTTGGAATACCTTGAGCTGGGACGTTAGGGCTGGGCGCCTTGTTCAATCGCCAGCCCTAACGTACAACGAATGTCATCCAATTTTGCTGCCTCATGACTCTAAATTCACTAGGTTGATTACCGAATTTACCCATAAAATTACGTTACATGGGGGAAATCAACTCATGATTCGAGTTCTACGAACTGCATTTTGGATATTCAGATTGAGGCCCCTAGTCAAAAGTGTGATACACAATTGTAAAACTTGTGTCTTATACAAAAAATAGACACAAAATCAAATCATGGCTTCATTGCCGCCGGAAAGAACGAATCTCTCCCGACCTTTCGAAATTTCACTGGCCGAGCATGTCTCATCACAAAGGGGTACGTCTGCATTTTCGTGTGTTTTACTACAAAAGCCGTACATCTCGAAGCAGTAAGTGATCTGTCTTCTCAAGCGTTTTTAGCCGCATTTGCACGTTTTATTGGAAGACGTGGATGCCCAGCTCTAGTCTATTCCGACAATGGAACAAATTTCGTTGGTGCAGCAGAACTTATCAAAAAATACCGCCTAGAGTTTATAAAAAATCTGAAAACCCAGGTGATGCATCACTATAGCCATCAAAGTCTTGATTGGAAATTTATTCCTCCCGGGGCCCCTCACATGGGCGGACTTTGGGAGGCAGGTGTAAAATCTTTCAAAACCCATCTAAGAAAAATGATTCCAAATATGAAATTCACCTTTGAAGAGCTGTCTACAATTTTGACCCGAATAGAGTCTTGTTTAAACTCTAGATCTTTAAGTCCTGCTAGCGATGACCCTAATGACCTATCTCCATTAACCCCTGGATTAATTTCTCATTGGCGCTCCATTAATGACCCCAGCTGAACCTGAATTATGCACTGAAAATCTGACGTTAATCAACCGCTGGAAACGCATCAAGGTCATCTATCAATCTTTTTGCCAAAGATGGAAATCTGAATATTTGACTGAACTTCATCGCAGATATAAATGGAAAAATCAACGAGAAAACGTTAAAGTCAATGATCTGGTCGTCATCAAAGACAACAATCTTCCACCTAACGAATTTAAATTAGGCCGTATTGTTAAAACCTACCTAGGACCGGTCAAAACAGTCGAGTAGTTGACATACGAACAGCCAATGGAATATGCACTAGACCTATTACAAAAATAGTCGTGTTATAAACAAACTAACATGACCTTCTTCGAAACCTTCATCACAAATCTAAAAGGAATGATGTCTACAAAAGAAGCCCCAAGAAACTCAGAACAATCAAATGCTTCAACTTGTAAACCCAAAAGATGACATCACCATTGCACCAATCATGGGGGGGATAATGTTTAGAGATGCCCCTAAACTAATACACATTAGTGTACCCCTAAACTAATCAACTGCACTGTAACCAACTGTTTTGCTGAATCTCCTTTTACATATTGTTATTGTTGTTAAAAAGAATGCGTATTGATACATTGCAAAGCATCAATACTAAACACAAAATTAATAACAAAACACTCTAACTAAAACTTTTGAACAACACAGATCAAACAAAACATATTACAGTGAACAGTGGAGAAAACAGTGGCACATTACAACAAAAACAAAATTACAATTAACAAATACAATAGAAATTACAACTAACAAGTAGAAATTAAAAACTAAATAAAACTTAAGATTAAAATTTAAATTACAATAAAACTAAAATTAAAATCAAAAAAGGACCGTGTTTTTTATTTAGGCAAGCCCTAAACAGTATCCAAATTAGCCACAGTCGGCGGAATGTCAATCCGCACCATAACTAGATCTTCGTTTATTTCAGAAAATTTTTATAATAAAAACATGGCATTGCCAAAAAGTGAAACCGATGTAAAGAACATTATATTAAATTACTACAATCATGTAAAAGATATCACGATAAAAGAAATATCGAGCAATATTTCTAACAATATGAGATTTACTATAATCTTAGATGAATGGACAAGAATATCACAAAAGAGATATTTGAACATGTATAAACGGAAATAATTCATTTTATAACCTGTACCCCGTTTCTGTATCTAATGCGAGAAGTTTTCGCATCGAGAAACGCATCGTCACCCTGCATTATACAGGCTAATTAAAGACGTGATAAAATAGACTGCAGTTTTTGTTGTAATTCGTTCAGATAATGTAACTTTAAGAACAGTTGACACATGTTGTTTTGTAAAACACCTAATTTAATTAGAAATATCTTACTATGCAACGTATTACTAGCTGATTTGGTTTCATATATATTTTATTGTCTGCGACCCACCTTCTTTAAAGCAGAGCAGGGTTGCATTTCATATGTTTTTTCCGCAAACTTTTTCGATGCGAGAAATACAGAAACGGGGTGCTGGGGTTGGTTTATATATCAGGAAGATATATAAACCAACCAGCTACAAGAGGTAGCAATTATGGTAGAGCTATTGGCGGATGCGTTCTAGGAGTAAAGAAAATTTTGGCAAATATGAATTTCAGTTGCTCTTTTGTGATTTTGCAACCGATCACCGTTATAAACATTAAGATAAAGTCTATGCAGTTTAATTTGGTGCCTATCTATTTGAGGGATGATACTTGAAACCATGAATTTAATAAATTGGATTCACTTTTAAAGGAAAACGATATAATTAACCCAATAGTTATAGGCGATTTAAATATCAGAATTGGCTTACTTCAACAAGAAATTGAAGATATATTTCAGTCAAACTTTACGACTGGTACAACAGAAAGAAAATCAAAAGATATTATTGTTAATTCTAAAGGAAAAGATTTTGTAAAACTTTGTAATGATTATGGGTTAGTTATAATGAATGGTAGAGTGGAGATGTAGAGGGAGAATTCACATTTACAAGTGGTTCTGGAGCATCAGTCATTGACATATGCACTGTTCCTCAAGATTTCCTTCAATCAGTAGACAATTTTTTTGTGGGGAACCAAATATGGTCTGATCAGTTTCCCATAGTGCTTTTGCTTAAAATTAAAATAGATAAATCTAATAATAATACCTCAAATTTACTGCCAAAATTAATTTGGAAATAAAAGTATAAGTCAAATTACCACATTGTGGTTAAGAAAGTACTAGAGGCAACAAAAATACAACAACAAAAAGAATACCTACATATTGATGATATCTCCAAAATTATCAAAGACTCATATTGTAAAATTTATAAAAATGGGTTTAATTTCCCACAAAAACAAAAATGGTTCACAATCAAATGTTACAATGCTCGCAACACTTCCTTTAAAAGGTTGCAGGAATATAGAACGATGGGTAGCAATGAAAATAGAATGAAGTACCTGAAAGCCAATAAAAAATTTAAAGAAATTTGTAATGAAGCAAAAATTAAGTATAACCACATACTAATGAAAAGATTGAAAGGGTGAAAAATAGCAAAGACTGGTGGAAAGTAGCAAAGGAAATACGAAATGATGATTTAACTACAACTATAACAATTCAAGCAGAAGAATTTATGACGTATTTCAAACAACTACTAAACCCTATTCAAAACACAGTCAACGTTCCATATGCGTACTTTCATGTCAATGACCCTGAGCTAGATAAAACTATATCATTATCTGAAATAAAAGAAGTTCTTCGGAAAACAAAACCAAATAAGGCTCCTGGTGAAGATAGGGTGCCGTACGAGTTTTTTAAAAATGCGCCAGTAGAACTATTGGAAGAAATAACAAAAACCTGTAATATATTGTATGATCGTGGATGCGTAGATGACTCCTTTATCCTTAGTATAATATACCCGATTCACAAAAAAGGTGATGCTTCGTTGCCAAGCAATTATCGTGGCATTTCTTTTATGAATTGTTTACCAAAAATAATGATGGGGCTTTTAAACGAAAGACTGTCTAATTGGGCAAACTGTAATAAAATTCTAAACGAATATCAGGCTGGATTCCGAAGAAACTACTCAACGGCCGACAATATATATAGCCTGTCGTCAATAGTGCATTTCAATTTTGCGGAAAAGAAAAAAACTTATGCTTTTTTCGTAGACTTTAAGGCAGATTTTGACAAGGTGTCGAGAAGTGCAATGATATATAAGTTACATACACTGGGAGTTTCATCGAAGGAAGTCAAGTTTATAGAATGTATCTATAAAAACACACAAACTGCTGTATGGACAGGTAATGAACTTTTACAATCGTTTTCTACGGAATGTGGTGTAAAGCAAGGATGTTTATTGTCACCATTACTATTTGCTCTATATTTAAATGATCTGCATAAATATCTAGAAGGTGGCTTATTTATTGGAGATATAAATGTACGATAATTATTATACGCAGACGATATAGTGATCCTTGCTGACAATATAAATACACTACAGAAAATGATATATCGATTAGAACATTACTGCAATACTTGGCATGTGGAAGTGAAT
Organism: Leucophora obtusa; assembly: GCA_949987735.1. Classification (NCBI taxonomy): domain Eukaryota; kingdom Metazoa; phylum Arthropoda; class Insecta; order Diptera; family Anthomyiidae; genus Leucophora; species Leucophora obtusa. The sequence continues at coordinate 246,311,725 of OX465295.1, forward strand.
TTGCAGAAATCAGAAATAATGATTTTGAGAAAAGGTGGAAAATTATCCCGTAAAGAAAAATGGTTTTATAAGAGACATGAAATAAAGATAGCCTCAGAATATTGCTACCTGGGGGTTCCTTAACACCCAAAATGACTTTTAGCAAGCACATTGAACAAAGAAATCAAGCAGCAAAAAATAGTATTAATCTAAAATGGCAGAATTTTTTAAAGAAAGGCACAATCTCTGCGGCATCCAAATGGAAGCTATTTGTAGAGGTCTGTCGAGCAGTGCAAACATATGGCGCACAAGTTTGGGGCTTTGCTAACTTCCAAGATGTTGATAAGCTACAAGTATATTTCTTAAAGAAAATATTAAGACTCCCAAATTTCACGCCGTCATATATACTGTTGGCCGAAACTGGTATAGAAAATGGACATCTATATACGTCAGATCTTCATATGAGATATGTGTGCAAAACAATGTTTCAATACAAAGAAGACCGTTTGCCGCACAAACTCACTAAAATATTGCTGCAAAAACGTTTACTCTGGGTTGATGTACTAAATACACTTGGAGCAGAGTTTGGAATCAGTTGGACTGAATCTAACATCAATATGCAACAATGGAATTGTAATCGCATAAATACCATGAAAATACCTTGTTACAAATAGCTCATACAAGAGGAATTTATAAAAAAGTTTATATACCATTTGGAAGTAGATATATATCAGATGAATGGTATCAAGACAATATAACATGGATATTCAAAGCACGAAGTGATTTGATAAAATTAAATGGGAACCGATTTCAAGTAAATGGATTAAATATTTGCACTCTGGAGAAATTGAAAACATAGAACATTTTCTAGGTCGTTGTAGAACTTTAAGTTAGTTTAGAATTATGTATTTAAAAAAGATATTTCTTAATGAAGACGAAATTTTACTAAATGGAATAACTGTTAGTTGGAATTCTTTAGCAAATTATATAAATACATAAATTTTTTAATAATGGAATTAATAACTAAACACTTATCTTGAACTGTTAGTATTTAACATTGGTTAAACGGGTGACGACAATAGTCAGAGTCTTATATTTATATATTTATTTTTTATTCTGTAATTATTTATATTGCTGAAAATAAAAATAAAATTACTACTAAAACTAATGCTGATGAAATAAGAAGAATTGTAAAAATAAGACTAGAAGAGTTTTATTTGTCTTTGGAAAATAACATTGTGGCCACCATATCTAAAGGGCCAAATGTAATGAAACGGTTTGTTTCCGACAGTCCAGTAGTGGGTGCTTTCTGCTGGAATCATGCAATTCATTTGGCAATGCTTAGAGTAATGTATGTGAAATCAAATGTTAAACATTCTGATGTTTTTTACTTTGAATTCTCACTATACATACTGCATTTGTACTGTAATATTGTTTTTTTTTAAACAAAAATTACACTGTGAGACAAATGGTAGGGGTCAGTGATCGGGAAGGGTTCAAACTACCGGGGAAAGTTATATCGGTAAAAAAGAAGTTATACGTGTCCCGGCGTTTCGCTGGGTCAAGTCTAGGAATCGAGATATATCGATTTGAAGTAAGTAACTATCATATAGGGGAAATTGTCACCTTTGGTGGTCTTTTTTTTTGACATAACTCGAGAACCACTAGTCCGATTTTGCTCAAACAATTTTAAAAAAATTAAAAATTACAACTCCTTTATTCTGTTCATATAACGTTTTTCTATATACTCAACAGTTTTGCCGGTAAAAATAAATGTATGAAGAAAAAAATATTTTTTGCCTAAAATATTAAAAAAAAGTAATAAGCAAAAGGTTATTTGATTTTTATGGTAGCGGTAAAAAACTAAAAAACGGTCATATATGTGCATGGACAATTAAAAGGAAAAAAGGAAAGTGCACTTTTTTAATTATTTGGGTTTTTTTCCGTTGGCTACCTGCATGATTTTGTTACACAAATTGCACCCGCAATTTGATTTTTATGGTAGCGGTAACAAACTAAAAAACGGTCATAAATGTGCGTGGATAATTAAAAGGAAAAAAGGAAAGTGCACTTTTTTAATTATTTGGGTTTTTTCCGTTGGCTACCTGCATGATTTTGTTACACAAATTGCACCCACATTTATGAGTGGTCATGTTTTAGAACGTTTCGAAAAATTTAAAACGCACACGAATCAGGTATATAGCCACCCTTAAAAGATGCGCCATTTCATAAGTACCTCTCAGTAAAATATTGAAACTTACGTAGTTTTTATAGGTGTTCATTGATCGATTTTTGTCATTCAACAAGTGTCTCCGAACGCGTAAAGTACGATTTTTTTAAAGTGACGAAAAAGTAATAAAAGTATAAAACCGAAATGAGTGCAAATTGTCCAGAAAATATCAATTTATTTTGTTACGTTTGTGGCAAAAGAGCTTTTTCAACAAATACTCATTACTCACTGAGCAAGTGGAGCGTGCTTTTAAACTTTATTTTGATTCCGAAATAATTCGCGGCGTTTCGTGGGCCCCAGACAAAATTTGTAAAACGTGCTACAATGCTCTTAGCATGTGGATCCAAGGGAAACGCTGTTCACTTTCTTTTGGTGTACCAATGATTTGGACTGATCCAGGAGAGCACAATTCCGATAACTGTTACGCTTGCGCAAACAAAATATGTGGAGTAAATCGTAAAGGCCTTAAACGAAGAGTTTACATATCTGTTAGAAGTGCACAAATACCTCTACCGCATTCGGATGAAATACCAATTCCACCGCTTCCAAGTCCTGACAGAGAAACTTCTTTTTCTATTGAAACAATGGATCAATCGGATTTCACCTATAAACCAACACCAGAAGCCGGCCTATCGAACAAAATAATTCCAATATCACAAGCAAGAATGGACAAGATTGTTGCAGAATTAAACCTTTCTCAACGTGAAGCAGAAAAACTTGCCCAGCTTTTGAAAGAAGGCAACAATTTGGAGCCTAATGTCAAAGTCACCGGATATCGAAGACGACAATTGCTATTCCAACGGTACTACACACTCAACGAAGGGAACACATTTGTTTACTGCCACGATATAAAGGGACTGATGGAGGCGATGACCATTAATTATGTCGCAGCTGATTGGCGAATGTTCATCGATTCTTCGAAATCAAGCCTGAAAGTCGTTTTGCTACATAAATATAATAAAAAACCAAGCATTCCCATTTGCTACAGCACAGACATGAGCGAAACATAAGATTCGATGAAAATAATTTTGGATAAAGTTTGCTACACTAATCACATGTGGCGGATCAGTTGTGATCTGAAAGTCGTGGCGATGCTAAGAGGTCTCCAAGGAGGCTATACGAAAAACATGTGTTTCTTGTGTCTTTGGGATACCCGATTTAAAGGAAACCAATACGAAACGCATGACTGGCTTCCTCGAGATCCAACGGAGAAAGGACACAACTGCGTAAATGATCCACTGGTGCCAATGGAGAACGTCCTCATGCCCCCTCTCCATATCAAACTGGGAATCGTAAAAAATTTCATCAAGGCCATTGTGAAGCAACCGAAAATTCTTGATTGTTTGAATAATATTTTCCCACGAATCAGCGAAGCAAAATTGAAGGAAGGTGTTCTGAATGGGCCGGATATACGAAAGCTCGTGAAATCAAAGGAATTTAAAGGTGCTTTAGACGGTAATGATTACTTTGCGTGGAGGGCAGTGAAGAAAGTCATACGATATTTTTTGGGAAGTACGCGAGCACACAATTACCCTGCTCTTGTGACCAAGATGTTGCACTACTTCCAGAAAATTGGAGTGAATATGTCCCTCAAAATTCACTTCTTGCATCACCATCTCGAATACTTCAGCAAGCAGCTAGCCTCAGAGTCGGATGAACATGGCGAGCGCTTCCATCAAGTGGCAATGCCAATGAAAACGCGATAAAAAGGCAAAAGGCTCGATTCACTGCTTGCTGAAATTTGTTGGTGGTCGCAAAAGACGTACGATCCCGACAATGAAGATGAAGAAGAAGAATATACAATGGGAGTTTCCTCCGAGGGTAAGTCACAAAAATGAAGTTAACTGACTGATTAAAAACAATTGATTTTTTCCAGATGAAGACAGATCCTCATCCGATACATACTCTGAACAAGTGGGCGAACCACCACGCAAGAAAGTAAAGGGCGCAAACAAACGAAAATAAGTTTTGCGTTCATCGATTTTTATAACCTATGTATCTATGTAATAACCTAATAATTACCTGTAATAATTTTTAATTTTACGTGTTAATAATAAATAATATATAATAAATATTATCCAAACTCATTGAAACATAAAATCAATATTCTTGTCAAAATGAGATACCTTCACTTAATTGTGAATAAAAGCGAAACGCGTCCATCGATTTTCATGATCTATGTCTCATTTTGTTTAAAGGTTATGTGACTTTGCGTGAAAGTACTTGCCTTTTTGGATTTTTCTGAATTTAAAAAATAAAAACATTTAATATTTTAGGCAAAAATAGTTTTTTTCTTCATACATTTATTTTTACCGGCAAAACTGTTGAGTATATAGAAAAACGTTATATGAACAGATTAAAGGAATTGTAATTTTTAATTTTTTTAAAATTGTTTGAGCAAAATCGGACTATTGGTTCTCGAGTTATGTCAAAAAAAGACCACCAAAGGTGACAATTTCCCCTATATGATAGTTACTAACTTCAAATCGATATATCTCGATTCCTAGACGTGACCCAGCGAAACGCCGGGGCACATATAACTTGTTTTTGACCGATATAACATTTCCCGTTGGTTTCATCCCATCCCGATTTTGACTGTCGCATAGTGTTACTTATATAGGTGGTTTTCATTAACAATTTTGTTATAAAATATTTACCGGGAAATATTTATTCCCGTTTCCCGGGAAATAAAAAAGTCTGGGAAATCCCAAACCCTAGTGCATACACACAAACATTAAGTAGAGAGATATCGTATGTGTCTTTTTTTGTTAGGAATGTATTTGCGTACAGTCTGCGAGGTATGCGGTACGCAAACGCTAAAGTACCATTCGTTAGAGTTTATTTTCCTACTCTGCTGTAAACAAAACAAATAGCACTTGTACATCAAAACATTGTGAGTACGTTTATGCTAAAAAATGTCAAATTTTATTTGGTGTTGCCAGAGTTTAGCTATTGACATTACTGTTGCCAGTTCCCGAAATATAAATAGTACCCCTCGTAGCATATAACGCTGAAATTGAACATAGTGAGATGTGATTTATATAAATTTATATTTATTTAATTTTGAATGAATTTAATAGTTTTAGGATTTGATTCGTGGGAGCCTTCAATCCCATTTTTGGTTAAATTGAATTGTCAAAATTAAATCAATTCATCAATGATTATATGAAAAGTATCAACTAAAATCAAATTAATTTTACTATATTTGAAGGGTTTTACTATATTTGAAATAGATTTCCAAGAGTCGGCCTTTATAAAAATTGAAGAAAGGTCTTCTAAAAAGCAAAACAACTTAACTACATATTACTGCTTAAAGATTATATCAGAATATCACTTTAACTTTTAATGAAAACATGTAGGTACTGTTGATTTTATATAACCCATTTCTGTGCAATATTATTAACGAAATACAAAACTTCCAAGTCCATAGCTTACTATTAAAAGCCCATAACCCTATTTCTTATTTTTTTAGAGGAGTAGGAAAAAACTCAATAAAATCTGAATAAATTTGAATCTAAAATTTTTTTGAATACATTTTTATCATTAAAAATTTTGATTCACAAATATTCTAGTTTTTAGATTTTATTAGAATTTTCTTTCTCCTCTAAAGAAATAAAAAATTGAGTTAAGATCGTTTGAATTTAAGACATCCAAAAATGTTTAGCTACAAATTAATTGCACTACAAATTATTTTTAAATGAGTATTTATATACCTCTCTTAGATTTCAAAGTTTACATAAACACCCAGAAAACAGATTCAGTGCTGACAACATTTCTACCAAATTTGGGATGAATCGGTTAAAGAGAATTTTATATATTAACCCGAATAAACTTAAAAACGATGGTAGTGAATTTATTAGACATTTCATTTCGGTCAAAATGCTGTAATATCGTACATTTTTTAATTTGTTTCCTATTTTTTATATACATTGATTACTTTTGTAGCTTATAAAAAGCCATCAGTACCTACATGAGGCGTCATGACGTGCCTTCGCCCACCATCGAGGAATCGTCATTGGATTTTCTTTAAAAATTGCATCTTTGGATGTAGTTTGTATCTTTTTGTTATGCGATATAATAAATAAAATAACTGAATAAAAATAAAATAATAATAAACAAATTAAATAAAAATGTAAAAATTCTATACACAAATTTAACGCTTAGAATATTACTTGAGACTAAAACATATTTTACAAAAAACCATGTGGAAATTTTATTTCTCCGAATTTTCAGAGCATATAGGGGAGAGTATGCTCTATCCAAATAAAATATGAAAAAAATCAAAAAAAAAATTCGTCTATAGTCGATAATCTCCTTTCAAAAGTCGTAGGAAATTAATATATCACACCACTTTAGTAAAAAGAAAAACAGCTTATAAGAAATTGTTTGTAAAAGTTTTCTATTTTTAATAAATTTTAGAAAACAGTTCTGTTGAACCGTGTTCAACCTTATGGTTTTGTATATATACATATTTATATTTTTTCTCTTAAAAGCCAGTATTTGTTTTTTTTTATCTCTTTTTTTATCTTAATATTCTCTAATGTTCTCCTTGAACTAAATTTAATTCGCTACTTAAATAGCGCGTTTTTGGTAAATACTTTTTTGTAAATAATCAAATTTTTGTTAGTCTAAGAATAGTACTCAATAAAGCAAGGAGCTTTTCATAATTTTATTATAAAAAAAACTTTGGAGTTTTTTACTAATCAACATTTGCTTGGAAAGGGAGTCACCCTGCCCAACAAATTCTAATTTTTCAATTTTGGGCTGTTTTGCCAGATACAAATGAGTTAAAATTTTTATCGGATTTCTCAATTTTCTTAGAATACAAAATGAATTTATTATGCACCAAATTTAATTTATTTGGCACTAAATTAAATTTTTTAAACATTATTTAAAGCAAAAATCAAATTTTCTTGAAAGTCGCTGCTTTTAAAACGTTGCATACGAAAATTTTATAGTTTTAATGTTATTCTCATATATTATGAAATCAGAAAACTATTTTCCAACTTTTTGCAATTTTATTAAATAAAAATTTTAAAACTGTGAATTTTAAGTTTAGGTGGCAAGTTAGAACGCATTATTTTTACCATAAAAAAGTTAAACTTTATGACTCTTATGCATAAACCTTTCTTAATTTTGCATTAAGTTATACAATTGCCAATGTATTCATTTTCCTTATTAAACGTTTATTACAAAATGTTATGCATAATCATTAAATAACAGTTTGCTAATTTTTCCTTTTATTCTAGCAACACTCTAATTTAATGTGTCTCCAATTTCAAATAAATTGTTAGTTATTCATAAAATTAGTAAACGATTGGCTCGTTAATCGTAGGTGAATAATATTGTTTTGAAGATTTTATCAATAAAAATAATTTATAATAAATCAAAACATGATAAAAAAAATGTTCATAATGAAGAAGTAATAATGGAAAACTAATATTTTAAAGAGAGTTTAATAGTACGAATACTGAATGTATTCGAATGACGATTATGTTTTGATTTAATCAACATCACTATTTTATTTAGTTTATTTTATATTTTATTCGTACACCAATTTGAGAAAAATTTAATGAAAAAAGGCTAAATGGTGCAATTGTTCCAATTTTTTTTTTAATTTGTTGGATATAAAATATGGGATTTTACACATTCTTGGGTAGATGACCCTTAAAAAAGTGTTTAAGTAGATAAAAACTCAATATTTGTGATTTCAACCGAGACTTTTGTTTTCCAAATATTATGAAATGCTTATTTTAGGCTTTACCCTACTTTAACAGATTCTTAATTTTGTCGTTATTATGAATTATGCATACTGTTTTTGCCAAATAAGCTTAAAAACGTGTAATTAAACTGTTTAGAAACTTTATGCATAACACCGAATGTGTGAATCACAGATTAATACCAGATGTGAAACCAATGACAGGTGTCAAAAAAGTATTCTCGAACCGTATGGTTTTGTTTACATGGAAGTCAAGTCAAGAGGGAGATAACCATATAAAATCTCCATACATTTTGTATTGCGCATTTTTTGTATATATCTGTCTCTTTTTAGATTATTGTGCTTTATCTTTTGTGTTTTTCTTAAATTTTTGCGTTTTGCTTTGCTCATTTTCTGTCGGCCATATTGCAGAAATCAGCTGATTCATATCTGGTATAATTTGTGGTGTGAATACATATGACAAAATTTAAGACAAAAATATCTGTATTTTTCTTAAAAACTTAAAAAACAATTACTTCTTAACCTCAAACCTACTAAATTAGAATTAATAAAAATATATATTAATTACAATATTAATTGTATTTGGTCTAAACGACTCGTTTGAAAAAACAACACTTTACCATAAAAAATAAAAATATCCTTTTGGTACTCCGTCTCCAATTTACACAAATTACCTGCACTTGTACCTAAAAACCATACGTCAATGTGGCAACATTTGCGAAAAGGTCACACGGAGGAAATAAGAAGATAAACAAAAAATCTAAAGCAGAATGTTTGTATATGTCTGTTTGATCACTTCTGAAAGTATTCATATAGAGACAATCTGACAATAAAAATATAAACAATGATACAATTTAATAGAAAATCACTGATGAAGCCTGTCCATAGAAAAAGGCAGAAACTGGATCTGGTCTGATTAGAAAATTTAATGTGTTTATAACTTTTGAAGAAAATGTTTATTCTTCTTCTTAACCTCAAACCTACTAAATTAGAATTAATAAAAATACTTATTAATTACAATATTAATTGTATTTGGTCGCATCGTTTAGCGTTTGAAAAAACAACACTTTACTATAAAAAATAAAAATGCCCTGTTGGCTGTCCGTCTCCAATATACACAAATTGCCTCCACTTGTACGTAAATACCATACGTCAATATGGCAACATTTGCGAAAAGGTGACACGGAGGAAATAAGAAGATAAACAAAAAATCTAAAGTAGAATGTTTGTATATATCTGCTTGATCACTTCTGAAAGTATTCATATAGAGACAATCTGACAATAATACAATTTAATGGAAAATCAATGATGAAGCCTGTCCATAGAAAAGGGCAGAAACTGGATCTAGTCTCATTACCAAATGTTTAATTATGTATCTACAAACGTAGAACAGGTAGCAGAGACGAAGAACATCTGTTTATATATTGAATATGAATAGACACGTTGGTTGTTGTTGTTCGCTTGTGGGATCATTTCTTTTTGTACACAGAAACTACATGAGGTAATGTGTACTCTTTTGTATGATAAGAAATGAAGCCTGTATATAAAGACCAATTCTAAGCAGGCATATAGTTGTAAGATATTTAGTTTTATTTTAGTATATAATTATTGTAAATTTGTTAATAAAGTGGTTGTTACGAACAAACCATCAACGCACAAGGTTGTGTTTCATTTTTCCTCCTCCCATCGTAGAAGATTCTATAGCAAATTTAATGTGTTTATAACTTTTGAAGAAAAGGTTTGTTCTTCTTCTTAACCTCGAACCTACTAAAAACTTTTTTAGTTTTAGTTATTTTGACCGAAAGTTCGAAACAGTGACCTGTTTGCGGCAGTTGAAAACTTAACCGATTTTGGCTCAAATTTTTACCAAAAACTTCTTAGGTGACGTAGAAAAAACTGAGCATGTCGAAGCAGCAAAAATCCAAAATTCGTTTTTTTAAGGGGCAGCCTAACATATATACTACATTAAAAAGTTACTTACCTCAACATCAAGGTCTTGTACGAGATTGTCCATTTTGTCACTTAATTCTTCTAAAATTGGATTGCTTGAATTATTACATGTAACATCACTTAAAAATGCAAATAAGTTGTCCAAATCAACAGACTCGTTATTTAAAGTGTCGTTTGAATCATCACATTTAATTGTTGGAGAAAGAGTATTATTAGTTCGCATGCCATTAATTTGATCCGCCATATGAGATAACGCTCTCATTTCCTCTTGTACGATCCTAAAATATGTAATATAATTAACACAATAAGAATAAAACTCTAATAGAGATATTTCTAATATTTGTAAGTTAATATCACCGCGTTGATAATATGCATTCAGAAACAAAGTCAGCGAATTTTTGAGCTGGAGAGCCATGCAAAAATATTGCAAATGTCAAGAAAAGGGGTTTGCTGGAAATAAGCGAGCTAATTTTTACCTACCCGTGAAAAACCGATTAGATTCAATGAAGTTAGGTTTGATTCAATTGTATCTATTTCTATTAGAGAGCGAATAACAACGTATAAAATTAAATATGAGTTTAACTGCGATTCCGATTTTCAAAATTTTCATCATTTTATATGCCAAGGGTGGGCACGGATTTGTCACCGAGGGCCATTGGCGGACTTAGGCCGGTCTACCTATAATTATTTTATCTATGATTTTGATGGCAAAAAGTATCACAACATTATTTTTTTTTAAATATCAATTAATCCTCTATTTTTAGTTGGGAAAATGTCTACTGGAAATGTCTCCTAAAAAAATAATTTGTTTGAAAAATTCTTACACAAGAAATATTTAAGAAACAAATCGATCTTAGTTCTGATTATAAAAGTGGACCTAAGAGTTTTCCTTTATGAAAAATTATTACAATAGAATCACAGAGTTGTTCAATAAGCATCTGAAGGCATTTGATACGAAAATGGAAAAGGATTTTTAATAGGAAAATATCGCAGAATCTTTTTTGGTGAGATAAATATCTTAGATTTAATAGTTTTCTAAACCAATAATTAGTTAATATCTAATAAGGAAGTTCCTTAAACTAAACACTACTATTTTGTAGAAACAAAAATTTTAAGATGAACATCTTCCGGTTTTTGGCTACCTCGGTAAATTAAGTGGTTAGAATGGATTCGTCCGGGGTCCACAAAAAATGAGACAGGTTGATTTTAGATTTCTTTTCTCTATCAAATTTCTAAATTTCATACTAATCTGAGAGCATTTCTACATACCTTTTCAGAGTTTTCTATAAAAACATGGCGATTTTGCTAAGGAAATTTTATGGGAAGGAAGGGAGCCATTTTTAAAAGTTCTTTTGTATGAAAAAATTGTAAGCATAATGTCGAAAGTGTTTTTCAAGGTTAAGAGTTTGAGTAAGTGCAAATAAACAGCCGAACATTAATGGGTCCCTTGCCCACCCCAGAAAAATGGTCTAGGTTCGCCTATGCCGAGGGCCAAATTATAGTTTTTAACAAATTATAAAGGTTCGCACGATACACCATAAATTCAACTTTTTGCAACTTCAACCCTACACCACAACTTATTATTGTAGCCTACAGCACTAGTAAACAGGGTAAAAGTTTGTGCTGATATTTGTAACATCAACAAAATATTGGTCCTAGACCTACCTTTTAGTATACCGATCGACTCAGAATCACTTTTGTTTCGAATGTCTGTTTGCCCATGTTTTCTTGTGCTAACGCTACAGGTCGCAAATAATAAGATATCTTAATTAAATTTGGTACACCTACTTATATCGGTCCATGAACGAAGCTTGTTGATTTTGGTTTGAATCGGTCCATGGTTGGACATAGTGCCAAGGTTTGCAACCAGTGGTTATCCAGTTGTAATGGATTTGTAATACATTGTGAAGTATTAAATACGTTATGTGGAAAAACAGAAATTAGAAAACAATGTCACACATTTGGTGAATGACATGGTAGAATAGAAACAAAAGTAAACAAAATAAACACACGCCCATGCAAACACTTGACGCATATGAAAATGAAAGAAAGTAAACAAGATTACTGATTGGTCAAAGTCAATGAATTGTTTTTGAGTTCAATCGATCGTTGTGACACTTTCAATTTTTAAATGTAGAACAAGGGTTTCAAATTTTCTTTTAAGAATTAAAAAAAAAACTCAAATGAAGTTTTGAGTTGTACTCAAAACTTATTCTACTATATTTTTAAACAGAAAATCAGCTTACTAAAATTGCTGACAATCATGCGTTTTTGTACACCAGAATACGTAACGTATTATATGAAGCAAATTATTGGGAAATCTAGAAATAAGAAATATCCAATAACTGTAAAATAAGTTATTGAGTTATTTTAGAAAGTAACTCATTCTTAGGCTAAGCTTTATTCTATAAGAACCAAAATTGGTGAATAAAACCAGAGTTAATCTAAACTCGGAAAAGAAAGAACACTTCTTTTTATTTCAAGGCGTTCCATCCGCCCCTAATCCATATGGCGATCCTGCAGTGCAACATTTATAAGTTGCACTAGGAATTGGTCACTGTTAAAGTATTTGCTTAATTGCAAATATGAAGGGAGTGCTATAAGCAGATAAAGCACCCTTTTATAAAAAAATTCTGACGTGGACAGCCACAAGGTCCGTCACGAGTATAAACGAAGGAATATCCAAGAAAATTCCGGTATGAAGGAAGGCCCTCAACCCCTGACGATAGAGGAGTGTAAGAAGAGGAATAGACGACCGACTAGCAGCAATCAAATGGAAACAGATAGACAACATTGAGTTCCTGCTAAAGCAACTTGCAAGCAGAAGAGGCGACAACAAGTAGAAGGTAAAAAAAAAGAAACACTTAGCTTCAAATGAAGTGCGTCCAGCCGCACTCATAAGGCCAGTAAGCGTTAACCGCTCGTGGCAAAACATATTTTTTTTTACGAAGAAAAATTATTGTAGAAAATTGTAAGAATTGAATAGAAAGAAATTTGATTCGAAATAAAACAATTCAAAATAAAATAAAAAAAAAAATTATGAATTATATTTAATTTTAAAGAACAATTTAATAAATGAATAAAAATCAAATTAGAAAAAAAAATATATAGAACTTTCTGGTAAGAACTTAATATGGTCCGGTAGGAAGTAACAGTAGGGCTAAGAACAGAATAGTTTGGGATTCCAGGAAAACTATTAGATACATTAAATGAGGTAGAAATAGAGACTCGTTTAATGATATAAAATCCGGTATATATTTTCAGATGGACCACTAATTATAATAACATTAGCAGTTATAGTAACTTTTCATATTTTAATCAAAATAATTTTGAAAGGCATACAGTCATCAGTAGCTCAGCAAGCACAGAGTTTGGGAGCATTAGCCCAAGTACAAGCTCAAAAATTAGGAGAAATAGCTAAAGATCAGTTCGAAAATTAAGACTACTTGAAGAAAGTTCAGGATTTCGTGTTTAGAAAATCCAAAAAGTAAGACAAAAAAAATTTTTTTTTTTAAATGCCCGGGTAAAAAAAATAATATGATGTTATATGTAATGATATCTTATTTAATATAATTGGAGATATGCTATGATCCGAAAAATGGTGGATAAAATTATATCGGATAAGATCTAAATATATTGAATCATATAGACTCTTATCCGGATTTTGACCTGATATAATTATATCTAATTTGATGTAGAAAGACATAATTTTATAACGCTTCATACTTCAAGATCAAAACAAAAACTATTAAAAAGTACTGAAAAATAACACCCTCAAGTTAAGAATTAAAAATTTAAATAAAAATTTAGAAGAAGTTGTACATAATTGTAACCAATCCTTCTCATATAAACTTGTATTCTACCCGTAAACTGTGTAAACCTGGTATGTTTATGAGTTTAATGTCAAATTCCATACATAAAAATATGGCTTGTATTTATACAAGGTTTACAAGGAATTTAGGAGTTATAATGAGTACGCCTTTTATATTTTGAAATCATATATAAATATATCTCAAAAAAACATAGAATTTTATTTACATTGCGCTATACTTAAATATATCTAAAACAACTTAGAAAAAAAAATTAACATTGAGCTATATAAAACTTTATATAATTTCCGATAAAGCCATTTTTAATTATATATGACGATGTATTAAAATTGTCATAGCATATGTAAATAGATATGGCACATATAAATATATATGGGGACATGTATATTTATACTGATCTATATATGACATCATATAAGAAATTTTTGAAAAACTCAAAGCTATACATAATTATATCCGCAAAGATATAGTTTAGTTTAGTTTATTGATTCAAACTATCACAACAAGAATAAATCTTATAAATTACAGTGATAGCACGTAAAACTTTCAAGTAAATGTTTCGTCAAATTCAAATACAATTTATAAATTGATATTAATTATAAATTAAAAAACTTAAAAATAGCATAGTGAAATTTAAATTGCACAAACATACATATAAATTAAAATAAACATTATAAAATTGAAAAACATTTAATATATTTTAAACAAATTTAATAGTTCCATTTTAAAGCGTATTGTGTTGCTAACCAATTGAATATTTGATGGTAAGTCATTCCAAAGACCGATTGTGTAATTTAAAAATTGTCTTGTAGATAAAACGTATTTATATTTTTGTGAGATTAGGCCTCTTCCACGTGGAGATTTGGCAAAAATAATTCTTCTATAGAGATATTCAGGTTCCTTTGAATATATCAGCTTATGCATCATCAAAAGGCTTTTATACTTTAGTAAGTCTTTAAAACAAACATTATGCAACTGATATGTGAACGATGATATATTATCCCTTCTACTGCGATTAAATACATATCTGGCTATATTATTATATGTGACTCGAAGTCGATCGTAATCAGTGGTGTCACAATTTGCAAATATTTCACATCCATACAGCAAAACAGGTATTAGATATGTTTTTGCCAAGAGCATACGTATTTTAAATGGCGTCGACGCTTTAACAGCCCACAGGTTTCTCAACATCCCATGAACTTTTCCAGCCGAAATATTTATGTGATTTTTCCAAGAAAGCTCGGCATTAAACGTTATTCCTAGATTTGATGATGATGGAACAAAATCGATTGTAGTGTTATTTATTAGCACAGATACGTTATTATCAAGTCTTTTTTTTATTATTTCTTGATATAAAGATACATTTTGATTTCGTTGGGTTTATGCACAAACCATTTAGACTTGCCCAATTGTGAATTTTATTTAAATCATTGTTGATGCGTTTAATACAATAACGTACATTTTTCATTTTGGTGCTTAAGTACAACTGTACATCATCCGCATACATTTGTATATCACAGTGACTTACAGCTTCAGGAAGATCATTAATGTACATACAAAAAAGCAATGGACCAAGAATGGACCCCTGTGGTACCCCTCTATCAACATGAACTGCATTGGAAGTCAAGCCATTTAAAAAAACAACTTGTTTACGATTTAAAAGGTATGACGAGATAAGTTTTTTAGCCGAATTAGAAAAATTAAAAAGCTTTTGGAGTTTGGTCAGCAGAATTGAGTGATCAACTGTATCAAAAGCTTTGCTGTGATCTAACAGCACAAGAAAAAATACCATATCATTATCCAGTTTTGACCTAATTTCTTCAACCACATCGATCAACACCGTGATACAACTTCTTCCCTGTCTAAAACCAGACTGTTTTTCTGTTAGGAAATTATGCTCCTGTAAATATTTATACATTTGGCTTTTCATTAGATTTTCCATTACCTTGGACAAAAAAGGTAGTATGGCAATTGGTAGTGTTACACTTGACTATATATAAACATATTAGTCCATATTAAATTATATAATTTCCTATATAACTATTTTTACTCGGGTGGATACTATAATCCAATCATTAGAATCCATTGTAATTAACGCGAGAAAATCTCTAAGTAGACCGTATTCCATTGAAACAATAAACAATAAAAGGTTAGAAATTAAAGAATTAGAAGGTAAGGTAGAATACATATTAGCAAATACTAGTACTTCAGCAGATACTAGGAAGAAAATATTAATTAAATTTGAAGAAACCAGACCAGAAGCTCTTGATTTGTTTGAACAACGTTCCAAAAGGAGCATAGATTTAGAGAAACAAGTGTGTGTTGTAATAGAGAACATGGATATGAATGAATTATCCATCATTACCAAATTGGTACCTCTTTTTACGGGGAAAAAGACAGAATTATATAAATTTATTAACGATGTTGAAATGGTGTATGGAACCGTTGCAGTAGAAAAACGCAACGCATTCTTCAATTTAATTTTTAAGTCTAGACTGGATCTAAGGGTCCAGAATGGAATTAAACAAGATACTGTATCCACTACAATTGAAGAATTAATAAATGCCTTGAAAAAAGCATACAAACCAGTAAAAACTGCAAATACAATATTAAATGAAGTCACTCGGTTAGAACAGGGAAATAGTAGCGTTAGTGAATTTGCCACAAAAATTGAAGATCTCACAACGGAATTAAATGAGATTCAAATAGCTGAAGAAGGCGAAGATAAGAGAGCTATATTCATTAAAACAAATGGTACGATAGCTTTTAACCAATTCATTAATGGGTTAAATGATACTCAAGATGTAGCTACAATAGAGGCAAGCCAAGTAAATACGTTTACAGAAGCACTAAGAATTGCGGAAAAGTATTGATTACGAGTGGAACAAAAAAAAAATATTCCATCAAAATGGGCAAATGAATAATCCAAACAGACATCACAATAAGCAATCTAATTGTTATAAATGTGGCAGGCATCACACTAATAGATGTCCCGCTGAAGGCAAAACATGCAGAGTATACCTCGCAGACTATACGCAAATACATTCCTTACAAAAAAAGACACATATGATATCTCTCTACTTAATGTTTGTGTGTATGCACACAACCTGAATTCAGTACAGTAGGATTGAGAGATGACGAACATAAGCGCTTCGAGTATGTACCGGTCTCTGAGCGTATACTTAACCCGAAGACAGTTCGTTTATCGTCTGTTTCATAGATTACATAGAGATTTTACTCTTCTTCTTCTTTTGTCACAAACACATTTGTTCACATCCAATCAAATATTTTTTGTATAGGTATAGAACGTATGCCCAACACATTCTCATGAGTTACGTGCACTGACAGCAAATGTTAAAGAGTAAGAAATCTATGGTATGTAATCTATGGTCTGTTTGCCGCTTTGATTTTGTTTTTGTTGTTTTTTCTACAAAATCACAATACAGTGGTGCCAGACGTGATGTTTTTATAGGCTTGCCAGACGTACTGTTTTCAGCAGTACGCGTACTTTTTTTACTAATTGTACTGCTTCCTGCATAACTCCTAAAGAAGTACGCAAAAGTACTTTTTTTTAGCTTCTGTACTTCTATTTCTTCTTCTTTGTACTTTTTTTGTTAACAACATTAAATAAGAGAAAACTTTTTCTTATTTGATAACACTATCAGGTTATTGACGCTAACACAAAAATTGCAAAAAAAAAAATAATCGGTAGGGCAGTTTTCGAGATTTTTCAACTTTTAGATTTCATTTAAAGCACTGTTTTTCAGAAGTTTTGGCTCAATTTTTATATTTTTTAAATCAACAGAAGTTAAGCTTTCATTTGAATTTAAAGCGGCCCATACATTAAGGAACATTGAGTACGGAAAAAAAATATCAAAAAATTTTGTAAACACGAATTGCACGATGTCAACATGCACACACACACGAATGTTCCTTAATATATGGGCCGCTTAATAATGTCTTTTAATATTTAAGAATGTATCCAGAATTTTGTAAGAATTCAGAAAATTAAATTTTTTTGTTTAATGCTTTTTATTTTTAATTTTGATGGATTTCGTTGCTTTTTATTAATACAATACAAACAATACACTTTAATTAACTATGTTATTTTGTATCAAAGTTGCAAAACCATTGGATATGTTCTAAAATATTTAAAAGGCAAATCAAAATTTTAGTCTTAGTTTTAATATTTTGTTTTTAATTTATATGAAAACTTGATTTTATTTGTTAAAATATTAACTGAAAACATTAACATATGTATACCACAATTTTTCATGAAGAAAAAAATAAAATTTGATTGAAATTTTAATTTATTTTTCAAATATTTTAGGATATATCCAATGTATTTCGACACAAGATTAAAAACGTTATAATACACAGAAAGAATTTACAAAATTCCAATTAAATTTTTAAACACCTTTCTCATACCAAATTTGTAAATACAAAAAAAAAAAACTTTTTAAAAAGGCACCAACAAAAAAATTTGTAAATCCAAAAAAAAAATTTTTTTTGTAACTTTAAATTTTTATAGAGTTTTGTCGTTCATGAACGAACTAGTTCATTTGAACGGTTCAGTTCATTGAACGATATGCATCGTTCACCATTATTCGTTCTTTTCGTTCATCGTTCTTTTTTGTAGTCATAAAAAGTTTGTATACCTTTCTTATTAATTTTATTACAGAATTAAATGTTTTTCTTAATAATTTCAAATTTTTAATAAAATTGTAATTTTCTGACATTATTAGTCTATTCACAATAAAATTATTATAAACATGTAACATGTAGTGCGCCAATAAATTGTCGAATAAACGACACCGTTCACGAATCACTGTTCAGACACAGCTCATGACAAAAAGGAACGATAACAAAAATGAACGATTTGAACGAACTAGTTCAATGAATTTTATTGAACGATATGACCGAGTCACCAAAAAGAACGATTAAGCCCAACTCTAAATTTTTATTTTTAAACAATTTTTACATGAAAGATAACAATATTCAAACGAGTAACAAATATTTCAAACAAAAAAATTGTTGGGAATAAAATTTCAATGAAAATGTGATTACTTTTACAAATTCCCATTGTTGGTGCCTACTGTTTTTTCTGTGTACCCAAATGGAAGCTTAACTACATAAATTTCAAAACCATAACATTTTTTTAAGATTTCAAGTTGCAATTCCACGAAATCGAAAAATCTTTAAAGCTGCGATTTTATGTTTATTAGACTCTTGTCAACGAAGTTAAATATTTTTAATCTGCCATTACCGTCTTGAAGAAAAGGGGATTTTGTGGTTTTATAACAAATCCAAACAAATAGTCTTTGTCTATTCGAATGTTTTAGGGGTAAAAAAGAGGCTAAGAAATTTCAAATGGTGTTTTTTAACCCTCCTATACCCGCGCGTTGGTCTGTGCTTTTCAAATATATTTAATTTGAGGCTGTTTTGTGAAAGAAAGACTTAAAGTCGATAAAATTACCGAAAATAAAGTTATTGCATGGTATAATTTTTCTCATTATATCTTCAAGTTTAAAATTTTTTTTTATATAGCGCGGGTATAGCAGGGTTAATTTGAGGGCACTTAAAAAGATTGTGAAGTTAAAATATAAATATATTCACGACTGAAAAATTAGTAGCAAAAAGGGTGATTGGCATATTTTGTTATCAATTACAAAGTATATAAATACTGAATTTTAAGATATTTTAATGAAGAAGAATGTACTTCTTTTTTAGTAATTGTACTGCCTTTTTTTCCTCGATGTACTTTTTTTTGTCGATTTCATTTCTGGTTTTTACGACATTTTGACGATTTTTTTTGGAAAATAAGCTGACCATTGGCAAAATCATAAATAAAAAGATTTTGAAAAAATGGAAAATTGTTAGTATTCTAGCATATGTACACGCGAGACAAAAAGATTCAAATATAACTATTTAGGGCTATTAGTCTTAAGAAAGAAATGAAAACAATTGTTCAAACTCAAAAAAAAAAAGTCAGTAAAGTCAGCAAAAAATTTTGCTCTGTCAGCAAATTTTTTGTCAGGAGCGTGCTTGCAAAAAAGTTGGTAATTTCAGCAAAAGGTTTGCTGAAAATCAGCGAGCTGATTTTTACCAAAAAAATAGTAATCTTCAGCAAAAGTTTTGCTAACATTTAGTCGATTGCAAATGAAAAAAATTAATATAAGTAGACTGAAAAAAACTCAAAAAACTTGTAGCGAAATTTTACTTTAGTTAATTTATTTGCTGAAAATTTAAATATAGAATATGTGTAGAGTTGTTTTTCTTTTTTTGTCATTTCCTTTTCCAGACAAGCTGCCACATCTACATCTTGTCTATCTGGTTGTCGTCCACGCTATGCATGCGGTTATCAGCACAATTTTTGTAGCAAAATAAATTAGTAAAACATTAGTTCAAAATTAGTTTAGTGCTAAAAAAATATAACTAAAAAAACTAGTACACTTGATATACAAGACGTTTTATTAATTTTTCTACTAACTTAATTTTTTGAGTGCAGTTGCAGCGTTTTATGATAACTTAATACAGTGAATGGCGCTTTTGTTTTTAAATATTTATTTAAAAATACGCAGAAAACGTTTCCCTATAAATTCGGCAAAATAACTCTATCCAAATTGTATGTTTATATTGTTTTAGATTTTTTAGCCAAAAACTTGGTAAACTTTCCGAAAAAAATCGTGGATATGTTACACAATTTGTTAGTAAACATTTTAGTATATGTAGTGTTCTTATATTAGCCTCGTTTTGTTCTTATACGTGTTAAGAAATCCCATACAAATTTTGACATTGGGCATATTAAAGACAGTGCCACGTTTTGTCGATAAAGAAGGTTTTTGTATTTTCTTTTTTTGTCACTGCCGAGAAATATAAAAAAAGTTTTCTAAATAAACAAGGGCTGCCGTCAAAAAAAACTCAATAACAAATTTGTAAGAATAGTCAATAGTTTTCGCGAAAATCAAGAAACAAATTTGACAGCACTGCTGCAGTTCACTGGCACTTCGAGTATCTGGATTGGGCTTAAATGTTAACTCTTACAATTTTTTCAATGTCGATAATGTTCGGGCAACTGCCAGATTGTATACAAAAATATGTTGTCGTTTTTTTCGTGATCATGGTATGTGTGAGCAACAAAACAATTTTGCTGATGATGATTTTTCAAAAAAAATTACGGACGATTTATTTTTACATTTTTGACCGAAAAAGTCTGGCACCACTGCCAGAATATACAATATTAAGTCGCTGTTGCCAACTTGGCGCTTTTTCCGCTAAGCTGGCGCTTTTTAATTGCTCATAGCGGGAAGATGTGTTTTATTAGTTAAGCCCGGTATTTTGTTCGTACTTTTGCGAAAAATGCTGTCAAACTCCATACAAAAAAATGATTTTTCACTTGCGTGGAATTGTTGCGAAATTGGTGTGGAATTTTTTTCTCATCAATTAAATAGACAGGACCATTTGAAAATGTAGCGAAAAAGTGACATTTGGGTTAATTATGATTGTAACTTTTTATACACCATAAAAAATTTGTGCATTTTAATGTTTTTATTATAGTTTTTGAGCTCCAAATATAGAGCGAAATTTGTTCGCTCTTTTGAAGAAAATACTGGGCTTTAACGGGAATTCTATTGCTTTTCCAAATGAGAAAAATTTCAAATAAATGGAATACCAAATTATAATCGGCACAGTTTCCTTTACAATAAGAACATTTTCATTCCATTTCCATTCATTTTCATTCCCGTGTAGATGTGTCTTTAGAAATCCTGTGAAATTTTTTAATGAATTTAGTAGAATTATGCATTTACAATCAGAGTTTTCTCAAAAATATTTCTTTAAAACCCGAAATTTCCTGACAAATTGTTACCACCTTTTTTCTAAAAATATCGTTATAAAAAGCTTAGAATCGCTAAAAAACCGCTCGTTGTTAAAAATAATAAAATTCTAGCATATAATAGCAAAATTTTTGATACTTTTGAATTTTTTAATTAAAAATTTATCGAAAAAGTTTTCGTAACTTTTGAAATTTAACTAAGAAATTTAGCTAAATTTTATTAAAAAAATTAATAACAATGAAATTGATTTAAAAAAACTCAAATCGTTTTGCGAAAACCGCTACAAGATAAATCGTATTTTATTTATAAATATGTCTCAAACTGACGAGAAAATAGTTACATTAGCAACACCTATTGAAAGTGTTGTGTTTTGAAACAGCATCAATTTTTATTTGTTATTGTTTTGCATGTAGTTTGTTTGCCGTTGTCATAGAACTAGAGATGGGGGCGTGATACGAAATGTTCGTGAGTTATGTGAATCACTTGTGATCGTGAGTTATAATTACTAATTTTATATTTTTACTTTTATTTACACGTGAATCGTGTGTGAGCGTGAGTAAGAATAAAAAAACTCATGCTAGGGTTTAGTCTATTCATCAGATTTTAGCATGGATGGTAACCGCAACGATGCGGTTATCGGTAAGGGTAAAGCTATTTTAGATTATTTCGGTAACGGTATTTTAAGGATAACTCTATTTCATTTATTTCGGTATCGTTATTTTAAGGATAACGGTTTTTCAGTTATTTCGGTAGCGGTATTTTAAGGATAACGGTATTTTGATTATTTCGGTAACGGTATTTTAAGGTTAGCGATATTTCAGTTATTTCGGTAGCGGTATTTTAAGGATAACGGTAGTCAGTTATTTCGATGCATCCCGCAATTTTTTTTACAAAAAACAAACAAGATTAAAAACAAAACCAATTTACCAACTTAAAGTACGAAAAATACTCAATACCCACGTACAATTACCAATAGCAGAAAATTAAAAATAAGGGTAATGTTATTTTAGGGGTAACGGTATTTCATTTATTTCGGCAACGGTATTTTAAGGGTATCGGTATTTCATTTATTTCGGTATCGGTATTTTAAGTTTAACGGTATTTCAGTTATTTCGGTAAAGGTATTTTAAGGATAACGGTGTTTCGGTTATTTCGGTAACGGTATTTTAGGGGTAACGGTTGTCAGTTGAAAGGGTTTTGAATCGATAACGGTATTTTAGCGGTATTGCCTGCCAACCCTGGATTTAGGGTAATTTTTACTGTTTTTCGTTATCGTGAGTAGTTTTGTATGTGAGCGAGAGTTGAAAAAAGTGCTCGTCCTTGAGTCTGGAGCAGAGCTTTGAAGAATTAATTAATTTTTTAATGAATTCACTACCAATTTTCTCTCGAATTGAATGAATTCCTTTTTTTAAATAATTCACTGAATTCTTTCAACTGTACGCGTTCATCAAACAATAAATTCAAAGAATTAATTAGTTTATAATTTAGTTGCAATAGTTCTTTTTATTAAATCAAATGAATTAATTCACTGGTGAATGCGTTCAGTTTTATAAATCGAACGGAAAAAAAGTGAATTAATTCCTTACTGAATTAATTCACCACTGAATTCGTTCGATTTCATTTTCGTTCAGTGAATTAAAAAGAAAAATTACGTTCACTGGATCGAAAAAAAAATTACGTTCACTGAATAAAAAAAAAATGCGTTCACTGAATTGAAAAAAAAATTACGTTCACTGAATTTAAAAATCAAAATTACGTTCACTGAATTCAAATGAGAAGCAACAACATATTTTAATAGCTTGTAGAGTTCTTAGTATTGTAAAAACGTACAAATGAAATACGTCATAGTCCAGCATCTACATTTTACGGGGAATCATAAGTTTGAAAAATTAATAGTTATATTTTTTTCCAAATTCATCTGTATCTGTAAGGTTTTTATTTTTAACAGTAAGGCTTTATTTTATTTAATTTTAATCATGTAGGTTGATAAACTGCACCGGGTTTCTCCAACACTTAATATATAATTTGTTAATTTTTACTAGCAAACGCTGTAAAATTGTTTAGTTACAAATTTTATTTGTAAATAAATGTTTTCTTCTACTGAACGGCAGAAAACAGGCTTTGAATGCAGTGAACGTATTTTTTTTTTAATTCAGAGAACGTAATTTTTTTAATTCAATGAACGTATTTTTTTTTTATTCAGTGAACGTAATTTTATTTTTTTTAATTCACTGAACGAAAATGAAATTGAACGAATTCAGTAAGGAATTAATTCACTTTTGAGCAATTCCATATGAAAGCGATCACCTTTTGGACGACCCCTCTCCGATTCTAAAATAAATAGTCTCAATCGATTGCCCAGCAAAAAATAATGTACCTACATATTTTTTTTTTTTTTATAGTGACTGGTTTAGTGGTGGTGTACACCACTGTCATGTGACAAAATTGAAGAATTCTCCATAAGGGACCTCATTGAAAGTTATTTCAAAAAAACTACTAAAGCGATCGCAACGAGTGATAGCTCGTTGGAAAGGTATTGAATCAGGCTTTAATTGAAAAATAAAATTTTCCTAATTTTTCTCAGAAATTTACCTTTTTTCCCATGAAAATTAAATTTTCCCATGAAAATTAAATTTTCCGATTTTCCACAGAAGCTCCTAAATTTTCCGGCTAATTTTTTTTTTTTTGGTTCCTCATAATTTTTGCTTTAAGAATCAGCAATAAAAAAATGGGCCCCGACTCCTTGTTTGGACAGGAGAGGAGCATTTAAGAGACCACCTTGTTCTCATTGTTTTTATATTTTTTATAATTGAATTATTTGTAATTATTTAACATTGTTTTATTTTATTATTAAAAATACATTTTAAAAATTATTTTACAGTTAAAAATACATTTATGAAGAAAAAATCTTTCTTATTTTGCTGCTTATACTTAATTACAATATTTATTAAAAATTTCAATTGTCTTGGCATCATTATAAAATTAAAGTAACTTTAAATTTAGCACGTCGGCAGACGCTTTACATTAATTGACATATCAGAAATATTTGGTATGAAGCAATGAAACTTTTGCGTTCCAGTTATAGTTTTGACATTATTATATCTGTTTTGAATTCGTCGCTCCATGGCATCGTGTTCTTTTTGAGTGCATAAAACTGTGTTAATGGCAATTTCCTTGCTTTGAATCCACGAAAATAAATGTTGTACATTTAAGATCTGGTCAGTATATGGTCTTTGCAAACTTGCCTTAGTCGCCATGCGTTTTAGGGTTCCCCCTAACGCATCGCATGGGCCTTTACCGTGGGACGTCGGAAAAAAGTGCCACTCGACCTTGCAGTTTTGTACTTCTTCAATTATGCAAAGATTGTAAAAATTTTTTTTATTCTTGTACAGAGAAGCCGCGCCGTCTGAGAAAAACGTTACTTTGTCGATTGCATCGAATTTTGATCTTAAGAATTCAAACAGTTTCATTTGAAATAAATAAACGGACACATAATTATGAGCTAAACTCTCCGCGACAACAACAAGGCTTACGGTCTGTAGTTCGTTATCTTCGTTTTTGAAATAAATGCAAAAAGGATGCACCGTGCACTGGTCGTTTGCCCAGTGATAAGCCTGAATTTCATCCTGAACGAGAAAAGTGTAATTCTCGGCAAAGTCGCTTATCACAATGAATTCATTTTGGGCTAATTTCTCCTTACTTTCCTTTAGAAATTTCGATTGCATCTCGGATATGAAATGGTGCGCCTTCAGTTCATTCAACTTGAATCCGAATTCCTCGATGAATTCCGGAATCTGCTTTACCACGGTCTCAAGGGAACATCTGCCGCTGCTAATTATCCACTGTTTGAAATGCACCTCCTGAATTAATAGCTGTTCAAACTTTTCCGCCAAATATTGCTCTAGCTCGTCAATCTTCGGACAATTGTCGCATTTGGACAGATGACAATTTTCCGTGGGGTATGCGCACAACGACTTCGACAGGAGGTCCCTACATGTTTCAATTTCACCGTGAAATACTTTCAATTTCTTGCATGGAAAGAACATTAATTTGATGTTTTGATAAAACATGCAAACGCAGACTGAATGCGTTCCGTGCCTGTCTAATGCCAGCACGCATTCTTTTGGTCATAGGATGGCAAACTTAGAAAATCCCACTTTTTCTGCTGGGTATTTCTCTTTGAACTGATGGTATGCTTCGGATAGATTACATAATAATAATCTGCGCTGCTTGTGTACTTTTTCTCCATCATCACGTGTGATAACATAGTCACGTGTACCTGGGCAGGCGCGGCTGTTGTCATCATTGCAGTAAAAATCTTGAATCAATTTCACCGTTGCTTTGCTGAGGGTCCTTGAGCCAAATTTCTTGGTGGGAGTCGCCAATATGCCCTTCTGTCGAACTAATTCTTTGCTTCTTCTCGCGATGTAAAAAGATGTTTGAAACTGTTCAGAAATCTTGCGTATAGACCATGATTGAGGCAGCACAGATAAAATGAGATATTTCTCCGGAAAAGTGGTCGCTAAATTGAATTTTCTTTTCAACTGCTCAATCATTTGTTTGCCGTCATCAACGTCATCTGCTTGACTGCATTCGTTATCAGAGCCTTCATCAAATATTGTCGCGATTGCACTCATAACCTTGCCTTTTTTCTCTTTCCTGTATTTTTCACTTCGCAACTTTCTTTTTGTAATACGCGATTCACCTAAAGTGGTAATAGCCTCATTCAAAGGACTCAAAGACATATTGACCATCGGAATGTCTGCCTCACTATCAGATGAAACATTTTGTTCAATTGTCATTTCACTCTCGGATTGTGGTTGCATTTGTTTCAATGCATTTGCTTGTTGAGACAAATCGATTTTACACTTGGGGCAAATGAATTCTGCTTCTTCACCGTATTGTATATTAATTCATTCATGTATCGCTTCGAAACACCAGTTAATTTTAATACTTTTATCTTTTTCGAACGATGTCCACTCTTGTTAAACGGATTGCAGCAAAATTTATTCATTTTACTTTAAAGTGTCTTTACAGCTTCAATCTTTACTTTACAAAAAAAACACTTTAACACTTTCACGTTTAGTATTCAACTCAAATTTGACTCAGAGTGTGTGAAGTATTTATATTTATTTTTTGGTAAAAAATAGGTAAAAAAAAATAAGCGATATTTGCTTTTCTTTAATGGGAAAATTTGCGTGAACTACTGGTCATAAAATGTTTTTTAAAGAGGGACTTAATTGGTTACTGCCAATAAGCCGACCACAGGTCATAAAATGTTTTTTAAATTTTTTAAATTACCAGGTAATAAATATTTCGCCATATTTATGGAAAATCCGTGTTTTATGACTTCCCGCGTAAAAATAGTTATATATTGTGATATATAATGTGATTGGGCTATATCTGACAATGAATGGAGTAACATTAAGACACATTTCATTATATACAACTACATCTGATATTATTTTTTCAACGAATTTTTTGTACGGTAATTGATATTATTACATATCCCCAAATCTGACTCCATATATAACTACATAACCCTTATAAAACTAATCAAATTATATGTAGTGATCGATATGATTATATATGATTTGATACTAAGTTTTATAACACTGTATGTGTCGTCGTACTAAAAATATATTTTAATTTTATATAACTTTCTATATAATCGCATAATACAAAATTTTATAAAATCAGATATTTTTATATCGAGTTAGATATAATTTGATGTCCTGGATATGGACAAATCTCGGATCAAACTGTATCAAATTATATCTAATTTGATATAATTTGACACATGTAGATGACCCATTTTTCGGATCAATTAGTATGTCGTTGTATATGGGGATTTATCAAAAAAGATATAATTATGTACGACACCATATTAAGATTTTTACCCGGGTTGTTTCTGCACGTGTCATTTTAGGCGAAATATTTATTACCTGGTAATTTAAAAAATTTACAAAACATTTTATGACCTGTAGCCTCAGTCGGGTTTGGTGTGCCATTACATGCCACTGCTGCTATTATCCATGGATTTATGGCCGATCTTGTGAAGGCAGGCAGACCATATTCACTACACACTCAACTTGGGGCTCTTAAAAAAAATTGATTTTTTCTTCATAAATGTATTTTTAACTGTAAAATAATTTTTAAAATGTATTTTTAATAATAAAATAAAATAATGTTAAATAATTACAAATAATTCAATTATAAAAAATATAAAAACAATGAGAACAAGGTGGTCTCTTAAATGCTCCTCTCCTGTCCAAACAAGGAGTCGGGGCCCATTTTTTTATTGCTGATTCTTAAAGCAAAAATTATGAGAAATCAAAAAAAAAAAAAATTACCCGGAAAATTTAGGAGCTTCTGTGGAAAATCGGAAAATTTAATTTTCATGGGAAAATTTAATTTTCATGGGAAAAAAGGTAAATTTCTGAGAAAAATTAGGAAAATTTTATTTTTCAATTAAAGCCTGATTCAATACCTTTCCAACGAGCTATCACTCGTTGCGATCGCTTTAGTAGTTTTTTTTAAAACAACTTTCAATGAGGTCCCTTATGAAGAATTCTTCAATTTTGTCACATGACAGTGGTGTACACCACCACTAAACCAGTCACTATAAAAAAAAAAAAAAATATGTAGGTACATTATTTTTTGCTGGGCAATCGATTGAGACTATTTATTTTAAAATCGGAGAGGGGTCGTCCAAAAATTTGCCAATTTTGATCGTTTTCATATGGAATTTCTCTTTTATAAAATTGAACGCGTTCACCAGTGAATTAATTCATTTGATTTAATAAAAAGAACTATAGCAATTGAATTAATTCGTAACAAAATAAATCGAACGAAAACAAATATTAATTAATTCCATTCAATATATGATGCTTTTTGAATTAATTCATCGAATTTTTAATTCAGAACTGAAAAATTGAATTAAGGAGTTAATTCTTCAAAGCTCTGGTATGGAGTGATTATTTCTTTTTTGATCGTGAGATTACGTGAGCCTAAGTCAGAAATCACTCACGCGCCCATCTCTACAACGAATCATGACTACGCAATATATGTATGTATGTGTGAGTTAACAACAACAAAAAAACCCAAAAGCAAAGAAACAAATCTCTACGAAACGAATCGTATTCGGGTAGTGCACGGAAGAAAGTCTACAATCACCACAAGGAAGGTTATGTGTTGAAAGCACAGTACATGACCGTATGGTTTGCGTTCGTCATCAGACAAACGCAAACGCTACCACTCGGTTTGTGTACAAACATACAACCGCTAAATCGATAGATAGGGTATGTGTTCTTTGGGCGTACCGTACCCTATCTGTTGTGTACAGTTTATTTTACTACTCTGAAAACATGTAACAATTGTGGTAACAAGAATCACTTTGGAAATGTGTGCAAGTCAAAGAAAAATAATAACAACAATGGAAATAGAGGTTTTAACAATAACAATAACCAAATAATAGTAGAGACTGTAACAATGTCGGTAAACAAAGAAGTAAAAACAACAGTAATATAAATCGAAATGTTCACCATATACAAAACCAGGGAAACTCCCAAGATCCGGAGATCATAACATCGGATCTTCCGGCAAGAACGAATTAGAAACTAGAAATATTTTTATCATATCACCTAACCTTAAGAATTACGTGAGACTAGATGTCGAAGGAACTGACCACGCACTTACATTTTTAATCTAACACGAATTTCAGAGGAGATTATAAAATCACTTGGTTCCACAATTTTAAGAATAAATATAGATGTCAAATGCATCGAACAGAAAATATTTTTGATCAATAATGATTTCCCAATAGGAAGTGATGGAATTCTTGATAAAGATTTTCTATCGAGATATAAGTGCAATATAGATTGTGACAAATATGTCTTAACATTCGACATAAACAGTGAAAATATAACGATACCAATTCATGATTATACTTTTAGTATAAATCAAGTTAGAATACCAGAAAGAAGTGAAATAATTTTACCTTTTAAAATTGAGTAAATGGAAGATGCAGTAATACTGAATAGAGAAATTATCAAAGGAATATATTTGGCAAATGCTGTAATAACTAAAGACGGAAACCAACACATTAAGTTACTGAATTTAACTAACGAAATTGTAACTGTACAGAATCTGAGAATAGAAACCATACCATTAAAAAACTATGAGATCTGTACAAATTAGTGAAAACAAACACACTATATGGCATGAAAACAAAGATACGGAGGAAAGATTTAATAACTTACTAGGTAATTTAAATCTGGATGATTTAGATGAGCTTATAATAATACTAAAACCATATCAATCATTATTCCATATTGAAGATGAGGATTTAACAACAAATAATTTCTACAGGCAATCCAGTATATATAAAAAACTATCGTTTACCGCAAGCGCAAACAACAGAAATAAACTCTCAAGTACAATATTATTGAACCATCGTATTATTAGTATGCACCACTATTATTAGTTCCAAAGAAAGGACAAACAGATTTAAAAAAATGGAGATTAGTAGTAGATTTTAGAAAATTAAATGATAAAATCGTCAACGATAAATTTCCGTTAACACGTCTCGACGATATTTTGGATAAATTAGGTAGAGCCAAATATTTTTCAAGTTTAGATATGACAAGTTCTTTTCATCAAATCGAACTTGATCCTCAATCAAGACCCTATGCAGAGCTTTGAAGAATTAATTCCGTAATTAAATTTTTCAATTCTGAATTAAAATTTCGATGAATTAATTCACTAAGCACCATATTTTGAATGGAATTAATTCATATTTGCTTTCATTCGATTTATTTTGTTACGAATTAATTCAATTGCAATAGTTCAATTTTATAAATCGAACGGAAAAAAGTGAATAAATTCCTTACTGAATTAATTCAGTACTGAATTCGTTCAATTTCATTTTCGTTCAGTGAATTAAAAAAAATAAAATTACGTTCAATGAATTAAAAAAAAAATAAAATTACGTTCAGTGAATTAAAAAAAAAAATAATAAGTTCACTGAATTGAAAAAAAAAATAATTTCACTGAATTGAAAAAAAATAAAAAAAGTTCACTGAATTCAAAGCCTGTTTTCTGCCGTTCAGTAGAAGAAAACAATAATGTACAAATAAAATTTTTAAATAAACGATTTTACAGCGTGTGCTAGTAAAAATAAACAAATTAGAAACCGGATGTTGTTTATTAACCTACATGATTCACAAATAAAGCCTTTTACTATTAAAAATAAAAACTTTACAGATGTAGATAAATGTGGACAAAAATATAACTATTAATTTTTCAAACTAGTTATGTAGTTATATTTTTGAAGCCAACAACAAAATTATTTTGAAGCCAAAAGGAAAAATATCAAGCCCGGAGAAATTGTGTTACAAATTGACTTCGCGGAAAAGCGCGCACTACAAACAAGTTTCGATTTTTACTTCCGTCGCATGGATGCTTGACAAAACTATGTCATTTTCCGTAATAAGCGATAGTTTAAATCACAGCAAAATCGATGTGTACGTTTTTATAACGAAGGTTGTAGAAGAAATTAAAAATCAACATGGCAAATTTCAAAACATATTGATTTTCTCGGACGGAAGTAGCTGCCAACTCAAAAATAAATTTATTTTTTGGAGCTTACCCGACTTAGGCCCGTTAACTTATCTCAATTTATACCCAGGTTAAGACCTCTACTAGCCTTAACCACTGGTAAACATATTTTTTGAATAACTTATCTAAATTTTAACCAAGCATTTATTCTAACCAATGCTAAAATTTAACCATATAAATTTCTGTGGTTAAGAAACTTAACCAAGGCTATTTTAGAACAATTCACCCTACTTAAGATATTTTAATACATTACATTTGTAATGATGATTATTAAAAAAAATTAAAGCGCAGCTTTTACCAAACTTTGACTAAGAATCGTTTATGACACATGTAAGTATTTTCGATGTGAATTTCCCCCACTTTACCAAAACTTATAAAAATTGCATCAGTACTTAAAATCGTGCACAAATTTTTACTATTTAGGTATTAGGTTTCTGTGATAGCTTACAGAAATTGGCCGCATATAAGGAAATAGGAAAAATTTATTTTTTATTGGTTCAGGGAGCCAAAATATGTCTTGAATAATTAAAACCAAAAATGGTGACCAATATTACAACAATTTGACACGAATTATACACCTCTACAAAATGAAAAGTCGCTGTTGGTAGAAGCTTGATACATACTTTTAGTATTTTACTTGCTGATTCCAAATCTCTATTCCGAATTCTCTATCACCTCTCAATTTTGAGAAAATCGTGATTAAAAACGCGAAAAATAGCTTTCTACGAATTTTAAAATACTATACAATACGCATTCAAATAGCTTAAGACTTTTTGTTATGATGGTAGTAAACGATGAATTTTGTTCTCTAAAATACATAGGACAACATTTTCTTAATTTGTGTACCGTTATAGGAAAAAATTCTTTTGAAAACGATTCTCAGAAAAACAATTGTTCCATCAATTTTGGGTAACTTACATTTAAGAATTTGGAATCAGCGTATCAAATTCAAAATGAATCATGTATCAAAGCTCAAGACTACTGAATGAAGTACAAGACTACTGAATTTAATTCTTAAATATAAAAAAGCGCATAGAAATCACCCTCGAATTTATGAAATGTGAACCAATCATGTTTTAAATATTTTAAAAGTATGTGAGGAACCCCTGGACAACCCACAGTTTTAACTCGCAATTACAAAAAGATACAAAATCATGCACAGCGATTTTTTTTCTACTCACTTTGATGTGCTGATCACATAAATTACCTTAATTTAATAATCTATCACAAAATTTCCACTATTTTTTTTTTATTTTATGCGCGAATCTTTCCGCGGTTGTCTCGATTAGCACGAAATACTTATTAATAGTTCCAATAATCCACTTTTATTTTATACTCTTACCAAATGGATTTAATTAAATCACCTCTCGTAGTATACAAAAAGACACAATCATTTTATAGCATTTAGCGACCGCGAATCTTAAAAAAACGACGTGGTCAAGTGTATTATTTTTTTTACGACCAGAAACACACAAAAAACCGCGAGAAAAACTTTTAATTATCCCGTATTGAAAAAAAATATTTTTTGTTATTAATTTTTGTTTTTCTTTTTGTTTTTATTCTGACATTTCATACTAAGGTTAACTACCCAGAGTTAAAATATTGATAAGTTATTATGGTTAAATTTTCATAGGGATAAATATTTAGTATTGGTTAGTTACCCATGGTTAAGGTAAAGTTAACTTCTCGAGAAAAGTTAATGGGCCTTAATGGCTAAATTCGCTTTTAAAACACTTGAGTGGAATTTCTTTGCAACATCACATGGGAGAGGTGCAGTCGATGGCGTTGGAGCGATTGTAAAGAGAAAGGTTTTCCAAATAACTAAAACAAAAAACATTGTTTTAAATGATGCATTGTCTTTTTACAACTGTGCCCATCACAACATTACTGGAATTAAAATGATATACATTGGAGCTGATACAATTGATAAGATGTCTCCAACTTTATTTGAAAAATGGAATGATATACCGAATATTCCAGGTATCAGAATGATACATTCGATTTTCTGTGATGAGAATTTTAAATTAAGCACAATTCTAACGGCCTATTCAATAAAAACAAAAATATCATAAATATTGTTAAAATTTCATTATTTCATCTCTATATATAAAAGAATAACGTGACTGACTGACTGACTGACTCAACATCGCCCAGCCCAAACCGCTGAAGCTAGGAAGTTGAAATTTGGTATGTAGGTTCCTCTTTCGGCGTAGACGTCCGCTAAGACGGGATTTTTGCAAATTCCTACCGGAACGGGCAAAAAGGGGAAAAGTCTCCCTCTTGGCGGCCTGCCAAAACCCCTTTGGCTAGAAAGCTGAAATTTTAGATATGTGTTCCTTGGAGTATGGGCTAACTTTTCTGGAAAGTACTTTCTGGAATTTTGGACAGGGACGTTGTAAAACTGGGGGTTAAAAAGGGGAAAAAGGCCCCCCTTGATGGCCTGCCCAAACCGCTGGAGGTAGGAAGTTGAAAATTTTTATAAAGGTTCCTCCACTATCGTAGACATCCACCAAGACGGGAGTTTTGGAAATTTTTACTGGGACGGGCAAAAAGGGGAAAAAGTCTCCCCCTTGACGGCCTGCTCAAACTGCTGGAGCTATGAAGTTGAAATATGGTATGTAGGTTCCTCGACCGGTGTAGACGTCCGTTGAGACGGCATTTTTGGAAATTCTTATCGGGAGGGGCAAAAAGGGGACAAAAAAAGTACCTTTTTCCAAAAAAGTACCTTTTCCCAAAAAAAGTACCTTTTCCCAAAAAAAGTACCTTTTTCCAAAAAAAGTTCCTTTTTCCAAAAAAGTACCTTTTTCCGAAAAAAGTACCTTTTTCCTAAAAAAGTACCTTTTTCCAAAAAAGTACCTTTTTCCAAAAAAAGTATCTTTTTCCAAAAAAAGTACCTTTTTCCAAAAAAAGTACCTTTTTCCAAAAAAAGTACCTTTTTCCAAAAAAAGTACCTTTTTCCAAAAAAACTACCTGTTTCCAAAAAAAGTACCTTTTTCCAAAAAAAGTACCTTTTTCCAAAAAAAGTACCTTTTTCCGAAAAAAGTACCTTTTTCCAAAAAAAGTACCTTTTTCCAAAAAAAGTACATTTTTCCAAAAAAAGTACCTTTTTCCAAAAAAACTACCTTTTTCCAAAAAAACTACCTTTTTCCAAAAAAAGTACCTTTTTCCAAAAAAAAGTACCCTTTTCCAAAAAAAGTACCTTTTTCCAAAAAAAGTACCTTTTTCCAAAAAAAGTACCTTTTTCCAAAAAAATACCTTTTTCCAAAAAAAAAGTACCTTTTTCCAAAAAAAGTACCTTTTTCCAAAACAAGTACCTTTTTCCAAAAAAAGTACTTTTTTCCAAAAAAAGTACCTTTTTCCAAAAAAGTACCTTTTTCCAAAAAAGTACCTTTTTTCAAAAAAAGTACCTTTTTCCAAAAAAAGTACCTTTTTCCAAAAAAAGTACCTTTTCCCAAAAAAAGACCTTTTTCCAAAAAAAGTACCTTTTTCCAAAAAAAGTACCTTTTTCCAAAAAAAGTACCTATTTCCAAAAAAAAGTACCTTTTCCCAAAAAAAGTACCTTTTTCCAAAAAAGTACCTTTTTCCTTTGCTTCATATAATACGTTACGTATTCTGGTGTACAAAAATGCATGATTGCATTAGATCATCAGCAATTTTAGTAAGCTGATTTTCTGTTTAAAAATAAAGTAGAATAAATTTTGAGTACAACTCAAAACTTCATTTGAGTTTCTTTTCAAATTCTTAAAAGAAAATTTTAAACCCTTGTTCTACATTTAAAAATTGAAAGTGTCACAACTAAAAACAATTCATTGACTTTGACCAATCAGTAATCTTCTTTACTTTCTTTCATTTTCATATGAGTCAAGTGTTTGTATGGGCGTGTGTTTATTTTGTTTACTTTTGTTTCTATTCTACCATGTCATTCACCAAATGTGTGACATTGTTTTCTAATTTCTGCTTTCCCAGCATAACGTATTTAATACTTCACAATGTATTACAAATCCATTACACCTTCCTCCTTAAATAAAATCTTACGAATTTAAAAAAAATTTGTCAGATTTTAATTGCTTGTGCGGTGGATTTGTTATTCTTAATAAAAAAAATTATTATAATTTGAATTCGTAAGTGTGCTTATGCAATTCAATATTTGTATTTTATAACTTTCATATATGGGCATTTCCTGGGGTCACGAACGTACGTTCGTACGCTTTTGATGTACAAAGAATATATAAAACAAAACTTTTCCTAGCATTTTTTTTGCGATTCGATAGCATTTTGATAGCTCTATGTGTAGTGCAAAAGATGTATTTCATGGAGTTTAAGTTTTCATAATGATAGTTATAAACATGTGGTCACGAACGTAAGCAAAATAGAAGTCAACTTTGGCTGACAGTAGTGAAATGTAAAAATCTGCGAAATGGAACGGAATATTCAAAAGCGATTAATTTATTTCAAAAGTGTATTAATGTAGGTCTCTATCCAGTATTTACATAATAAAATATCTCTATTGGTTTTTGTTTAATTGGCTTAAGTACCGGTCGCGAACGTACGGGTCGCGAACGTACGATCTTTCCATATGTTTTTTTTATTATTATCACCATGCATTTTCCCATAAATATCTTCAAATTTCCTTAACAAAAAACTTAATACTCAATTTATAGTGTGTAGTAACACTTATAACAAGATATATACTAAGTATTTTATTTAATACTAGCGGGCGCAGCCCGCTACGTTGTTAGCGTGCCTTAAAGGTTAAGGGGGGGGGGGGCTGCGCCCCCCACAATTTTTATTAAATTCGTTTTTTTATTTAAAGTTTTTTATTTAAAGCCTTCACCCAGCCACCACAAATAAATAATTCTGCACAACAATGGGTTTAAAATAAATAAATATTTGATCACTTTTTCTCATGAAAGTGGATTGTTAGTAATGAATCCATAATAAATTGCAATATACGTGTGTATGTTAAGATAATTTGGTAAAGTGCGAACTTAGGTAGATAGACCCGTAAGTAGTTTTGTTCATTTGTGTTTTGAATGAAAATAAAGCAGGGTTGGAAAACATTTTATAATATTAAAAATAGCGGGCAAAGCCCGCTACGTTGTTAGCATGTCTTAAAGTTTTTTTTTTAAATTCCAGTTTATGTAAAGGTAGACCTGGCAATTCAAGTAAATTCACAAATTCAGTTGGAAAATTTACTGCGTCGGTTTCTTCCACCGGTGCTTCATTACATGAAGTTTAAATATCGGAATATATAAGTTCCATTCCTTTTCTAAGGTTTTTTCTCTTTTAGAAAATTTGTTTAACTTTTTGGAGAGTAAGTTTCAATGCTACATAAGTTTCATATTCCGTGGATAGTGTTTGAACAGGTAATTCCCTCTTCCAATCCATTTGCATTCTCTATAATTTCAATTCTACTCGTTCAACGTTTATATCCATTTCATTCCACTTGTGTAGTGTTTCATTCCACTCATTTCCTATTTAGTTTCTTAATTTTAGTGTTTCATATACACTAGTTCTTTAAGTTTTAGGTTTCTAGCTAAAGACGCAGACGTTAAGGGGGGGGGGGGGCAATTTTCCCCTTTTGAACCACCATTTTTACCACGTTCCTGTCCAAAGTCCTAGAAATGCCTTGTCGATAAGTTAGCCCATACTCCAAGGAAAACATATTATATATTACAGGTTTCTAGCCGAAGGGTTCGGTTAGGCCATCAAGGGGGAGAATTATTCCGTTTTTACCCCTCCCGGTAGGAATTTCCAAAAATTCCGTCTTAGAGGACGTCTGCGTTGGAGGAGGAACCTACTACATACATAATTTTAGGTCTCTATATCCAGCAGTTTGGCCAGGCCGTCAAGGGGGAAGTTTTTTCCCTTTTTACCCCTCCCGGTATGAATTTCCAAAAATACCATCTTAGGGGACGTCAACATTGGAGAAGGAACCCATATACCGAATTTAAGCTCCCTTGTTCCAGCAGTTTGGCCAGGCCGTTAAGGGGGAGACTTTTCCTGTTTTTGACCCTACCTGTAGAAATTTCCAAAAATCTCATCTTAGCGGATGTCTACAATAGAGGAGGAACTCCAGCGGTTTGGGCAGGCCTTTAGGCGGCACTTTTCGCTTCATTAATCCCCATTTTTGCAATGTCCCTGTCCAAAAAGCACCTTTCCGGTCCAAAAAGGCCATACTCCAAGTAACATATGTTTTACATTTCAGGTTTCTAGCCAACTTTTACAATTTTTGCCCCTCTCGGTAGGAATTTCCGAAAATCCATCGACAGGGAATTTCAGCTTCCTAGTTCCAGCAGTTTGAGCAGGCTGTCAAGGGGGACACTTTTTCTTTTTTTGTTCCTCCCGGTTGGAATTAGGCTGGAAGAGGAACCTAAGTACCGAATTTCAGCTTCCTAGTTGCAGCAGTTTGGACAGGTCGTTAAGGGGCAACTTTCCCTTTTTGAGCCCCCATTTTATAACAACCCTGTCCAAAATTCAAAAAAATATCTTTCTAATAAGTTAGCCCTTACTCCAGGGACCCACATTTTAATCTTCAGGTTTCTAGCCGAAGGGGTTTTTACCGGCCCCCAAGGTGAGGCTTTTCTTCTTTTTGCCCCTGCGATGGATGAGGAACATTCATACCAAATTTCAACTGCATTGCCTAAGCGGTTTGGGCAGGCCGTTAGTGGGGACATTTTTCCCTTTCAACCACCATTTTTACTATGTTGCTGTTCCAAAATAGAAAAATTACGTTGCCGGTGAGTTAGTCCTACTCCAAGGAATACATATTTAAAATTTTAGGTTGGCCAAAAGGGATTGGGCAAGCCGTCAGGAGGAGACTTTTACCTTATTTCCCCTCCCGATAGGAATTTCAAAAATTCCGTCTACGCGGACGCCTACACAGAAGGAGGAACTCACATACCGAGTTTCCTTTTGGGATATCCTGTAGGGAATTCCAAAAATACAAACTTAGTCGATGTCTACTACAGTGGAGGAACCTTTATACCAAATTCCAACTTCTTACCTCCAGTGGTTTGGGCAGGCACTTTTCCAATTTGTGAGACTGTTTATGTGGAGACTTTTCCCCTTTTTGCCCGTTCCGGTAGGAATTTCCAAAAATCCCGTCTTAGCGCACGTCTATGCCGAATATCAAGAAACCTTGTTTTAGTGGAGATATCCGTGGGGGAGGGAAAAAAGTAGTTTTTTTGAAATTATATATTATTTTAAATGGTACTTTTTGGAAAAACGAAATTTTTTGGAAAAAGATACTTTGTTTTTACAAAGTACTTTATTTGTACTTTTTTTGGAAAAGGTATTTTTTTTAATAAGGTGTTTTTTTTTGGAAAAATGTATGTTTTTTGGAAAAAGGTACTTTTTTTGGAAAAGCTACTTCTTTTGGAAAAGGAACATTTTTTTAGAAAAAGGTACTTTTTTTTGGGAAAAGGTACTTTTTTTGGAAAAGGTACTTTTTTTGAAAAAGGTATTTTTTTGAAAAAATGTATGTTTTTTGGGAAAAGGAAAATTTCTTTAGAAAAAGGTACTTTTTTTGGGAAAAGGTACTTTTTTTTGGAAAACGTATTTTTTTTGGAAAAATTTTAGTTTTTTTGGGAAAAGGTACTTTTTTTTGGAAAAGGTACTTTTTTTTTTGGAAAAGGTTCATTTTTTTAGAAAAAGGTACATTTTTTGGAAAAAGGAACATTTTTTAGAAAAAGGTACTTTTTTTGGGAAAGGTAATTTTTTTGAAAAAGGTATTTTTTTGAAAAAATGTATGTTTCTTGGGAAAAGGAACATTTTTTTAGAAAAAGGTACTTTTATTGGGAAAAGGTACTTTTTTTGAAAAAGGTACTTTTTTTGGAAAAAGGTACGTTTTTTAGAAAAAGGTACTTTTTTTGGAAAAAGGTACTTTTTTTGGAAAAAGGTACTTTTTTTGGAAAAACGTACTTTTTTTTGGAAAAGGTACTTTTTTTTTGGAAAAGGTACATTTTTTTAGAAAAAGGTACATTTTTTGGAAAAAGGTACTTTTTTTAAAAAAGGTATTTTTTTTGGAAAAAGGTACTTTTTTTGGAAAAAGGTACTTTTTGGAAAAAGGAATTTTTTTTGGAAAAAGGTACTTTTTTTGGAAAAAGGTACTTTTTTGGAAAAAGGTACTTTTTTTGGGAAAAGGTACTTTTTTTTGGAAATAGGTACTTTTTTTGGAAAAAGGTACTTTTTTTGGAAAAAGGTACTTTTT